>VUQR01013247.1:8348-33710 GCA_015108515.1 Hemichromis elongatus | reverse complement strand
TTTAAATCCATCTGCCCACATTACATTTGATGTGGAAATATGTCACATTATAGAAGCGCTGAATTCTGCTTCACTCTGACTTTATAGGTTGAAAACGTCAAGAAGTCACAAGCCTTTAGAGTCACGTACTTTGAGATGTACATGAACCATCAGTGATATCAACTGGGGACAGGAGGCAAATATTTGGTCTCTAACAAATATGAGTCATTGCAGATAAAAAAGCTTGAAGCAAAAAGCAATGACCTATTTATCAAAGTCGACTGCAGAAGTAGGGTGACCCAGTAACAAATCACTCCAAACACAAATTTCACCTCTTCTCCTCCCACATCTGTTTTTTTTTGTTACCCCAGCTGTCAGAAGAGTGACTCTGAGTGCTTGTGTCATCCAAAATGTTTTCCTGCACTTTTAACTCTTCCCTGGGGTCAATTAGAGGCAAACTACTTTATGATCTTAGTACGAATCTGTACTCCCATGTTGTCGTCTTGTTGATTATTCTTACAAAAGGTGCATGTACGCCTGAGTCAGCCAATCACACAGAGCGAGGATTATAAAATAAGTGGATGTGTGAGAAGGTTGTGTTTGGTTACACTGCCTCTACTTCACTCAATGATGATACCCACAGACTTTCACATTGGATTGTGCTGTTGTTAGACATGGTACCTACCCTCCTTACTTGCTTTATTCCCAGCACTTATGTCTCCTTATTCTTGCCACTGCTGCTTTGCGCACAGACGCACAAAGATTCTCCTGTCTTGTCTTGGCATAAGAGACGGCATGCAATGCACTCACTCCTTTATCTCTTTCCCCACGGCACATAAGACTCCTTTTATGTATCATTTGTATCATGCCAATGCACACTCAGAGATGCACAAACACGCTCAATGCACAGAAACAGTGTTTCGTGGTCTTGAGCACTCACAATTGCAGGTTGGTGCAAACAGCAGGAAGACGATAGGTGTGTGTGTGAATGTGTGTGTGGAAGTTATTGAGGAAGGGAGAGCAAGAGAAACTAAAGAAGTGTGAATCTCATTGCATTAAAAAGGACTTTAAGGTCTTAACAACTCTGCTTTTAACTTTCTGACCTGAAAATTAATTTTAAGTTCCTATTGCTGCATCATTAGCCTTCTAAAACTCTGCTAAATAGTTAGACACTCTGGAAAGTGAAGATATCTGGCAAACTATGAGTCCTTGCTTGTTAATTTATTAATAACCTAGTATTTTTCATGTTGCGATAAAAACATATCATCCTTCTTTTCATCATAAAAATCTGAAAATCAGAAAATGTCTGTGTTATTAATAATCAATGTCTCAGTTATTTAAATCAGAAGAGACACCATATGAACCTTATTTGTGATGCAGCATCATAAAATGATGGCCAATTACCAGCACCAGTTATTTTACCACTTAAATGTGAACTGTGAAATGTTCTAAAAGTTTTTTGAAAAAGATTAACTAAAAACCCATCACTGACTAAATCTAAATCTCCAGTAGGTTGGAAAAAATCTAACAAACATTTGCCATCAACGCTATGTTTTTTTTTGCCCTGATTGGGGTTTCCTCATTAGGTTCTAAAATGTTCCAAATTGCAAAGCTCTGTATACAGTTAACATAATACCTCCATAGTCATGTGAAAAAGACAGATGTTCTATGAAGGTTCTTTGTAGTCCTGTGCAAAAGTAAGTATACCCCTTAATCTAATAGGAATCAAGAGGGTAAGTAGGACTGAGGTGCTGCTATTCAAATGCAGTGGACCTGCACTGAACTAATCATCAGCAAGTGTGACTACCTCTATCGAAGCACACAGACACACATATTTGTTAGTTCATGCTAAATAACAAATTTAACATTTTCGTTTAGGACATGTTGGATGTCCTACCACACAGCAGGCATATTATTTGATAGATAATTTCATTAAAAGGCACTAATGCTACAAATGTGGACAGTGGAGATGTCCAGTACAGGGACACACATTAGTACACAGCTGCTGGGTACAGTTGCCTGTCTTTGCACCCTTGTCTGTCAATGTGACCCCACCCCTAATGTTAAACCTTCACATAATCCAGTGGGTAAGTAAATGTAGAGTCGTTATGAAATTGAGCATCAGTTCTTAGAGCAGTGATGTTCTGTTATGGCAAGCAAGTCAATCAAGGCAGCACTGCTTGCCCAGTGTAATCCATATACAGACATCAATTAAAACCAACGTGAAGTAATCTCTCTCCTTGTATCTCAAAGAGCAGTCTGTCCCATGAGCTTCTCTCACTGCCTGCGAGAGAAGCTTACATTACATTGCTGTTAATTTGCTCTGGAAGCAAGCTTGACTAAACTTCCAGTTTAGTGTTCTTGTTGAAGACAAGCTGCCATTGGCTCTGTTTTCACTGAGATTATTTACGAGCTGTGTTGTGTGGAAACAAAGCTTGCATTAACAAGTAAACAAGCACTGTGTCATCTTAACATTCAAATAATAATAATCACCTTGGCAATGTGTGATGTAGAGCTATTAGAACCTAAAAGACTGATTCATTAGATTTAGATTCAAATGATTTAAAGCAGCTTAAGTATATCTGAAAATCATGGTAAACAGAAGCCATTTCTACACATGAACTATGGAAAATTTTGTGAGAATGGGGTCGAGACATTGTCTAAAGTTGCCTGTTCTCACATGAAACACACAACAGAAGCCAATCTTATCTGTGCCAGATGCATTCTTTTACTGGAAATACTTCTATTTTTGGCATAAATGCCGTTTGCTGTAAATTCACTGGATGATCATTGGATATTCTCACATCTGTGCAACATATCACAGATCCATCACAGGGACTTTGTATTAGGAAGCTACCATGGTATACATTTAGTTTCCATTGCAGCTTATTCAGGCATTTGCATTTCTCTGCCCCCCAGATCTGATGGTAGGCTCCAAACATCATTTAGACAGAAGACAGAAGAAGTGTTTTTGTACACTTTAAATAAGCACTGCCAGCATTCCTACTGAAAGAAAAGATATTACATAACTCATTGAGCACCTTTCCTGCCCTCTTGTTCAGTGCTTAAGAGATCCCAATGACTAACATTTACATCGCAGTGCTTAGTGGAAAAATTAATGTGGAGTTTTAACATTTCACAGCCTCGAACCAGAACCTCTCTTAATTCCCTCAGTTAGTGTTTTATGCATTCGCTTCAACCCATACTATTTGCTACTTGTTCCATTATGATATAATTTAATCCACTTTATGTTTTTGGCTGAGTAGAATGATTTATTAATACGTCTTGTTTGAGTTTTTTCCCCTAAAACTTTTGCATACCCTTTCATGTAACACGCAGACTCCGGCCCAAATACTCGTTATAAGGTGCCACTAATTACATACTACACTTCAAAACAAGCATGTGGGAAGAATAAGCTTTGTCTGTCCAGAGGATCATATAAATAGGCTCATACATACAAGCTCACATAAGTCTGTACACCCAGAGTGGAAGTTGGGTGGCTGTCTCTTCAAAACCATTTCACAACCAAATGTTAATTAAGTGTTGAATTAATAGCCAGTGTGTTGTGATATTTTGGTCATTTATTGGTCCAATAGCTTCATGACAGGAAGATGAAGGTAGTGATAATGAAGATTATGATGATGGCATGAAAAGGATTTTTTCCCCCTCATAATCCACTAATCTGGCAAATGCTGGAACATCAGTATCACAAGGTATTTTCTTGTCGCTCAGCATGCACACACTCAGAGTTGTGTTAATGCTGTTACCATACTGAATAACTCTTGACATTTCTCCACCTCCCTGGTTTCTGAAAAATGTTCTAATTTATTCTACTGGCACATCCTACCATTTCTGTTATACTCTCTCTGTCTCAGTCTCTCTCTAGTGAATAGCATTTAAAAGCTGTGCAGCATACACATCTGTACATCTCTCTTAGCAGTCAAAGTCAAATGTTTTCTGCTTCCAAACTTTGTGACACTCTATAAATGCACTATATCCCACCAATTTTGTCTTTCTCTTTCAGATGACCTCATGAAGGATGTTTAGGTATGTGTGTGTCAGAGTGAACATTCGTGTGTATCCATCCATCCCTGGGGCTCACATCAAGTGCACTGGCTGCATCAGTGGACTTCATTATTGCTAATAGCCAGGGATTTACTCTTTTACTTCTAGTTTGTTCCATTGTTCATTAACCTCAGTTCATTTAGTGTGGGACTGGCTGCCCATCAGGGATTGAGCTGTTTCACCCAAAGTCACCAGTTTAAAAGTAAAAGGGCAAAGTTGGTTTTTTTTAACTCATGTCAATCCGCATCAGAATATGCTCATCATTGGCATAAATTATTTGTCATTTTGGTCTTTTAAATTTTTTTAACTGTTGTTTTTCCACGTTAGAATGATTTCACAGCTCAACGAGCTTTAAATTTGTTTTGGATTTTCTCTAATTTGGGTCACAAGTAAACATGCAGACTCAAATATATACATACACCTATACTAACATTTGATTAAATGTCTCTTAAGATGTTGCACCTTAACCAGATGCTTTTGGTAAAAAAGCTTGTGGCATAAATATTTGACCACTCTTCTTGGTGAAATTGCAGCATTCATTTAAATTGGTTGATATCCTGGCATTGACTCGGCTTTTAAGCGTAGTCAATAAAGTTTCAATAGGGTTGAGGTTGGAGCTTCAGGAAGAACATTGCAGAAGCTTAATGTTAACATGGTTTCTCCACACGTTTTGATGTGTATTTAGGATCATTCTCCTTTAGTTTCACCCAATTTGGCCCACCATTTCCCAGGATTCATAGCGCAACCCAGCCAATTCCAGTTTCCAACAATGGCAGCAGCTACTTAGTTTTTATATTACTCTTATTACTCTTTCTGGGTTGCAAAATAAAATGTTAAGATATTTTCAGGTGAGAATGTAGCTGTGTAAACTCCTAATATCTGCTCTGTTTATCAAGACATCATATATTCATCATCATCATCATATACTTGCAAAAGTGCTCCGATGTTTTCGGAGACGACTGTTACCCACCAGCTCCATCGCTGACCGGGAGTTCAAGGTTCACTACAGCTGGTGAGAACAGTGATCTCCCAGGACATCATTTTCAGACCCCCGTGGTCTTTTACCACTCAGGTTAAACATGATATATAAGTTACTTAGATAACTTAACATTTTTATTTTTTTGGCTTTTTTGTGTTTTATTTGTTCCTGAGTAAATCAGTTTGGCAGAGATTAAGGCACTTCTTGCCTTCTCAGTCGTCGACATAGCTCATGTGTGCAAATGGTAATTTCAGTCAAGCCTTTCTTAGTTGGCACTCACTCAGGCCACTTCATATTGGACAGTAGTCCTATAGTTGTGGCCTTGGTTGTTTTTGCTTTTTTTTCTGAATGTCTTCATTTTTTTCTCTCTGACAGCTTGGGTCTTTTACCAGACCTTGGCAAAGTGGTCATACATCTGAATAACTAATGCTTACATACAGTTATTTAAACTGACTGATTTCTTGGCATGTGCAGTTGTTTAGAAATGACTCGAAGAGATCTTGTCAAGTTGTGTAATTCTACAGTTTTCCTTCTTAGATCGTCACTGAGTACCTTGGTCCTTCCCACTGTTCCCATTGTTCCCACTGAGTACAGGTCAATCCATGAGCGCTGTCAAAAATCCTTCTTAAGCTGGCAAAGACCAGGTTTAGTCAGTCATGATCACTAATGAGAAGTTAACATTTTTAAGTTATTAAAGATGTATGCTGTATAATCATTCAACCTTGGAAAAAGAACAGTGTTCAAAGAAATCATTAAAAGCCCAAAATTCCCATAACATTCCTGTCCACGGTGAGTGTACGTTAATTTCTGATCACAATGGCATTTGCAATTTCTTCATCACACATTACCACCTGACAGCAGTTAAAGTCACTGAGGTGGTTAAACAATTATTTAGTGGCAGGAAAGGTCTAAGTCAGGGTACTGAAAATGATGTGAGGACCTCAGTCATTCTGGAGAGACTCAGAGAAGAGTGGCTATTTTCCACATCTAAACGAGCCAGTTGATGTAGCTTTAGCATCTGATTAAGATACTTCCTAGCTGCCTCTTTAGACATGTCCTACTGTAAGGAGGCTATAGAGCAGACCCAGGAAACGGCAAAGAGATTATGTCACAAAGCTGGCTTTGGAACAGCATTGAAATGGTGGAGGAAGTGGCGAGGGAAATGCTAGTCTGAACATCGCTGCTTGGACTGTTGCCCCATAACACCGAACCAAAAAATGGATGGATGCATACATGGATGGATGGATGGATGGCTAGGAGATCTAACATTAAAATACAACAATGGACAAGGAAAAATGTTTTTTATAACAAGGAAAAAAGCAGTCACTTGGAAATCTATTGCATGTGTTAAAACTGAGAAAAGCTGGAGGCTAAAACAATATTAAACTCCTCTAAATGAGTGAAATATCTCCATTATGAAGTTATATTCATCAGCGATTAATGACAGCCCAGCAGCACGCTATGGCCTGTTGCTTTGGTTTGGTGTGTCATATCCCTTGGGCTGCAGTATCATCCAGCTAGGCCCTCTGTTGGTCAATCAAAGCAGCGCATCCAAAGACACATTCCTTTGCAGTGTACACAAAGAAGTGTTTCTCATTTCTACCTTCCAACTGTCATGATTTTAAAGATTAGATTTTAAAATACAGTAGAGCTTGAAAATACTGTGCAGTGTTTTGGCATCTGATGGTGATTTAAATTCACAACTAAATAAATGGAATTTTATAGATTTTATAAAATTTTTCACAATTATGTAACTGTCTATGATCTGAATGTACATTTGTGGTGTCAAATCTTTAATGAAGTGCTTATTGGATGAACGTGCAATGGGTCTGTACAGTGTCTTTTACTGAGTATTGCCTCTCTGGTGAGGCAAAGGTATATACTGCTGCAGACCACAGAGGGTCCCTTTAGCCACAATTCATAATGTTGGTTTAGAAATATTAGTATAATCTGAACGGAAACTGTAAAAACCTTCAGGCAACACATGAATTATAAACTCTGACTTCTAGACCAATGTTTTAAGACCTTAATTATTTCACTTTATATTATTATTAAACAAATCTGTTTAATAATAATTAAAGCCACACGTACTGTGCTACAGTATAGGCACTGTGCACTGGCGGTACTTCAAGTTGACAGGCTACTGTAAGGATGCGTTAGTCATGCTGGCTCCCGGCAAATTTGTACTTCACGGTTAAAAAAGTCACATGGCCCAAAGCAATGATATATAAGTGTATTTAGTGTCTGTATTTGGCACAGTTATATTCAGTTTGAAACAATAAAAAGCTGGAGTAACGGTTGTCTGAAAAAGACAGGAATATGTTGTGAGACAGTTTCTAAAGGTAAAGCATGCATGTACTTACAACTGACTCTTTGTCTACCTCTTACCAGAACAGTACCAGCTGAATAACTCTGCTTATGGACCATTTGGACAAGGGCTTCCACAGCCTCACAGCAACCACAGCACAGTGGGACTGAACAAATACACCTCCCTCAAAGCTGTGGGTAAGTCTGACACAAATACATGCTAAATGATGCTTATTTCAACTGACACTGCAACCTTTACAGTACAAGTTAAGAGTACCGGAGCTGTCAGATGATGAAGGGTCTCTTTACCTCATGTAAAACAGATTTGATCTTAAAGAGAGCCCCCCCACCATGTTCCCATTTAAGTAACGTTAATCATCTAAATGTTACCAAGTGATTGACGTAAACTGGAGTTCACAGGAGATTTACTTCCCCATGGTACTTCATCATGCAGACAGGCATGAGTTTTTGCAGTAAGGCCTTTGTGTGATTTGATTCACAGAAACCTCACTGTATAGGAATATTTTAGGAAGATCTGACCGCACAGGCCTAGTCATTAGGCCTAAGGACAGAGCTCTAAAATATATGAAAAGCAGGTAATACAGATATGATGATTTTTTTTTTCAATAGAAAATGTGTAGCTAGCTTACTTGCATATACACTAAAAAGTAGCGCAGTACTTTACATTTTTTTATTCGATGATATAAACAAAAGTATCAAGTCTTCCATTCAAATCATTGAGGTGTTCCAATGTCTCCCATGGGTACAGGTGTATAAAATCAGGCATGCAGACTGCTTGTACCAACATTTGAGAAATAATGGGTCTCTCCCAGAAGGTCAGTGAGTGCCAGCATGGTACCATGATAGGATGTCAGCTGGGTAATGTCCAATCATGACATTTCGTTGCTACTAAATATTCCACAGTAAATCATTATTAGTAATATAATAAAGTAGAAGCAAATGGGAATGACAGCAATTCAGTCATGAAGTGATAAGCTATGTAAAATCACACAGTGGGGTCAGCGAATGCTGAGGAGCATAGTGCGCAGAAGTCACCAACTTCCTTTGTTGTCAATCGCTACAGACCTCCAAACTTCTTGCGGCCAGATTAGCTCAAGAACAGTGCATCGAGAGTTTCTTGGGATGGATTTCAATGGCCGAGAAACTTATGTCACCATGTGCAAAATATTGGATGCAGTGGTGTAAAGCTACTACTGGACTCAGGAGCAGTGCAGACATGGTCATTGGAGTGACAAATCACGCATCTCCATCTGGAAATCTAATGGATTAGTCTAGGACCGTTTCTCAATTCTCAAGTACACGAGTCCATACTCATGTTCTCGCTAAGTTCGCATGGGAGTCCAGACTTACCGAGAACGCAGCAAGATCATTCTACAATTGGAATGGCAGTGTACTTGATGACATCACAGCTCCGGAGTTTTTACTGCCATCCCCTCTTAATTTAACTGTGGTTAATATTTGCAATATAAATTACACATGACATGAAAAAAATACACATGATGTAGTAGATTTTTTAAGAAAAAAATAGACCTGAGAAAAAATCTGAAGCTAAAGTGTGTACTACTTCACTGTGAATCAAATTAGTTTTCAGTATCACAAATGGACACATTATTCAACTAAGGCTGTTCGCACAAATTTTTCAAATTGCCTAGTTTCACCCTTTCTAATGTTGTGTTCTGAACGCATATGATGCATCCAAGTGTATTTTCGTCGAGATTTGTGAATAAAGAGCAAAGGTACGGCAAACACGAATGGTGGCTTTAGGACTTTTAGCAGGTGACCGTAAGGTCTGTTTTCTGCTGGCAAAGGTCACACACATATGTAGCAGAACAACGAAGACCTCAGGCACGTATTACAACAAAATAATCCTCTGCTGCTCATCCAAGAGCACAACTGCTTTTCAAGGCAAATTTGAGTTTTTGCTAGTTTTGTCATGACCAGTAATGACTTTAATGACAGACTCTTTTTTTTTAAGTTGCACCACCTCAGCTCTTTTTTCCACATCGGCAAATCTCCGATTAGTAAATTGTAGCTGAATCCTCGCTGCCTTCTGGTTGTTTTAGGGTTATTTTCCTATATAAAAGCAAGGTTGCCGAGTTCCCATGTCATCTGCAGTTAAATTCCCATCCCGCAGCTACTACGTCAGCTGTGTTGGAACCTCACATCTGTGACGCTATTGCTGGACTGCAAATAACTGAATGCAATTTCTCTCTGATTTAAGTTAACAAAGGTAATTGCAGCATTTAAAAAAAAAAAATCCACATAATTGCCCACTTGACCTTATTCAATCACAACCTCATAGCAGAATGACTCTGTCTTATTACTTTTCTATCACCATTTTGATACACCAAAGTCACTTTGAAGACTGCAAATGGTTGCAGACCTGCTCCTCATCTTCAAAGCAACCATATCAGAGGCAGTGAGATTACATGTTCATTGCAGTCTGCTGCAACATTTGGATGGTACTGTCAGAATTTCTCAGACACAACATGAAAGGATGGATCCATCCTGCCTTATTTCAACAGTTCAGACTGCTGCTGCTGCTAATGTAAATAGTGTGGATGATATCATCGTGCTTAATCTTCGCATATTTCAAACAGGAAAGACTATCTGAGTATTGATGCTGACTACGCCCATCCCTTAGTGACCACAGTGTGTCCATCTTCTTATGGGGACATTTTAAGTTCTCCTGGAGGCCCCTCCTTGTATGAGGGCCCCGAGCAGCAGCTTAGTCCCCTTATACCTCAGCTGGCTCTGAAGCTAGTTGCCAGGGTATGCTAACATTCCCAGTTAAGATTAAAGATGATAAACACAAAGTATAATTGAATTTTTACAGAAGCAGGGAACTGTTACCATCTGCTCAAAAAATATCGCACTGTATCATGATAGAAGATTACATGTTTACAACTGTTTTTTTATGCTTTTCTATTAAAAAGTAAAATGAAATGACATTGTTGAAAATAAAAACATATGCTTTTGAAAAGAAAGGAAACAACTGTTGTTGGTGTTCCCTGATTTTCCAGCAAAAACAATGAAAGCGCACTCAGAGACAAGGTTACTGTTCATGTAGCCAGGAAGCTAGCGGCGATAACCTCAGTGTTTAGTTAATTTAAATAATTCCCTGTGACATTCATGTGTGGCGATGACACGCGCACACACATGCACAAGCAGAGTCAGACTCAGGGCGAGGGTATTTATAAACCTCCATCGCTGTGTCCCCTCTTCCTGACACACATACCTTTACCTCCATCATCTCCATTGCACTCTTCAGTTTCTCCTGCTCCTCCTGCCCTCCAGTATCTCAAGAAAAGAGTAACACCGCTAATATTCACCTCAAGGGCATTGGAAATACTTAAACAACCAGCCTGCCCTTTGATCTTTTTCAGATCCTCCCTTCACCGTCCTCTGACTCCCTCTGTCATCTTTCCACTCTTTTAAATGTTTTTTTTTTTTAAACTTTTAAGCATAGAAAAGTGCATTTTCACACTAACACAGTCCATTTGTGAGGAGATCAGTGTTTTAATTCTGCCTGCATGAGTTGCATAAAAGCTTTCTGATATATTCAAACAATGGTGACATTGCTGACAGGTTGGAGCCAGGAGGCCAGAAATGCATCCTGGATTAACCGTGATTCAGACCTGAGCCCTCCTACTATAATGACAAATCATGTGTTTGCGAATTGACAGTTAATTTCTTAGACTGCTTCTGCATGTGACTCATAACTGCATCAGACTGTGATAAATTGAAAATGATTTCAAAGTGTAAACAAGTTTTAAAGAGGACAAATATAACACATGTCTGCTCTAAAGGCCCAACTTTCTTATCTACTTTTTAACACTATAAATGAGTGTACCCAAACGTGGTACATAAAGCCCACAGTCTGCACACAAGTTGCCATAGATCAAAGAAATAAAATAGAAACAAAGACAGTAGAGTAATAATAGCTATGTATGTTCATTTTTTTTATAAATAATTTTGGCAACTTTTTATTTGGGACAAATTCTATAAACACTAAGATTTAAGGAAAGGTCATTCACTAAAAAATAAAGTGCCAAAAAAGGTCAAAACTGGAATTACATCTATTTTGTTAATCCTGCTGAAAAACGATTTTAAACATTTAAAGAAAAAAGCTGCATAGGGCCCTGCTTATTCTGAACTATTTTGCAGGGAATCCTAAATGAAACTACAGACTCTCCCCTATTTTGAAGTTCCCTGATATTACCAGAGCTAGTCAAGGGGAGCCATTCTACTTCCTATTAATCCAGTTGTACAGAAATTGGCTGCGATTTAGCTCAAGTGCACCATAGCCCATGAAATAGTTCATAATATGAGCCATTTGAGCTAAGCAGCTAAAATAACCTTTTTTTTTTCAGAATTAGTCAGAATTATAGAAAATAACAACACTTACAGTCATGTAAAAAAGAAGATGTTCACAGGACTCATTGCAATCCTTTGAAAAACCTAATACAGCCTGACTGCTTCCGTAGAAATTAAGAGAGTCCGAAGCAGCCGGGTGCTGGTCTTGAGCACTCAGGTGTGTGTTAGTATAGTGCCCCTATCTTCCCAAAAGTGCATGTCCCTCAAGACTGCAACAAAAAACTCAAAAACTACACCTCAGACTCCTTTATCATGTTAGTATTGTAAAGTACATAACAGTATAATTAGAAAAAGACTGAACAAACATGGTTTATTTGTCCAGAAGAAAGCCTCTTGTCTCTTCACAGAATAAAGCAGCATGACTTAGCTTTGCCAAGATGCATCTAAACAAACCACAAGATGTCTGGAACAGTGTCCTTTGGTCAGACAAGACCAAATCGGAAATACTTAGCATGGTGTTGGAGAAGTGTTTTACTACAACAGAATGTTTAAGAATAGAACAACATCTATGTTCATGATCAAATCTGCCGGAAAAGAACAAAACAGATTGGACAAGATTAATGTTGGGCTAAAGCTCCGATCATCAAACTGAAAGGCTGGAGGGTGAGGAGACTTCTTGGGTATTTAAAAGTTTTATGGTTATGGTTCTCTTTGTCTCACAGACTGCCTTCACCTTGTCTCTCTGCAGCTGAAACTGCATCTCGTAGCTACTACAAGAGCTTCCCTCTCATGGATTTTTCCCACTACCAGCCTGTAGCTCCGCCTGCCTTCCAGCCTGTGCCCATTCCACCTAAAGAGAAGTCATACATCCATCACCAACCCCTGCCGGCACACCACGACATCCACTCCCCTCTTTCGATCTCCATCCCCCCCAGCCACCTCGAGCAGTCACGCCTCTCTAAGACAACCACACACCCGTTTCTCTCCAACTCGGCCTTCAAAGCATGGGAGCCAAACGCCCGCCATGTCCACAGGCAGACCTCCGCCCCAGTGCATACTTCCACCTCTCTGCACAGCTCCACTCGGAGACACAACTACTCAACCCGGAGGCAGCAGAGCACAGAGAATGTCCCAGATCTCTATAATCAGCCCTATGGAGGGATGTATGGAGGAACTGGAGGGGGAGCAGGACAGGGGCCACATGTCCAGGGGCAACATCCATCTCAACCCTCTTATTACCACCACACCAGGCAGAAGAGCTACTCTACCCACAGATCAAATGAGGTGACTGTCTGAGCGGCAGCAACTCAGAGGGCGGCCTTCCACCATGTTTAACATAAAAACGAAAACGCTTTGGTGTTAGCTAAAATGCCAGAGTTTGGGACAGCTCGTCAACACGTGGTTAATTAAACAAGGAGGTTTTTATTAAGACACGAGAAAATGAAAAGGGGTGTTTTCATGGAAACAGTGAGGTTCAAGGAGGAAACAGTGACACACTGAATGACAACTCTTATAGAAAATGGACAGTGCTGGTAAAGGTTAAGAGTTTAGATTCCAACTAAAAGTTATCTCAAATCCAATCTCAGGCTCCTATATAAGCTGCATAGCTACAAAAGCTATGTCCAACTACTACAGATTTTCCACTACAGTGTGCTTTAATTGTTCCTGTATAGGTCATATAGAAACATGGACAGAACAAAAGAACAACAAAAAACAACTGATGGCCACCCTAGGGCAGAGATCTCCATACTTATTCAAAGTAATATTGCCTGGGCACAGGTGAAGCAGGTGATCAGGACATGTGGCTACTAATTTGGCTAGAAAAAAATCAAACACCATTCCAAAGAAATATTCACCACTAGCATGCAGCTATTTTGACTTAGCTTCCTGTGTACACTTTTTTGTCATTCACTTGCAAATGTTAGACCTCAGGAACATTGGAAGTATTCTTGTCATTTAATGGGAACTCTGTGTATGTTCACCTACTCACTACCTCCTCTACTTTAAAGGAACTCATTGTAAATCATAATAGTTTGAAAACTTTTGAAATTAATGCTATCAAAAGAAACCCTTCTTCTCCTGAGAAGCGCAGGTATGAAGCACGGAGCCAGTTAGCCTAGTTTAGCAACAACAACAATTGCTCCCTGGGGAATTATCAAACTGACATTTTTCACCTACACTTCAGTATTTATCTGGATTAAACAAGCATAAAAAATCTCTGTGGCTAATGGTGCGTTCCATTTGAAGTCAGAAGTCAGAATTTAGGAATTCCCAGTTGGAATTTTCAACCCCCCAACCCGAAGTTATAATTCCACCAAAGAAAGATTGAATAGCATCACCAGCCTCAATTTCATAATCCAAGATGGTGTCAGAGCATGTAAATGTGTAAAATCTGTAATATGATGCTAATGCTAATGATGCATGAATGGCTCTGCCTCTCAGTGGAGCAAAACAAATGCTTTTTTTCTTGCTTTTCTGACTTTACTACAGGGACGCGCTCTACTGGGGAGATCTCTCCTAATTCCGACATGTGACATCTGAGGTAAATGGAACGCAGCATAAATAATGAAGCCCATGAGAAAGTTTTGGAAACAGCAGTTCCTCAAATGGCCACTTGAGGGTGGCTCTAAAAGTGAGATAATCATTGGCGTTTGCTTGGGTTGGTTTATAAATGAATTAAAAATAAGTACTTTCGATGGTGATCCAGTTGGAGCTGGCTAAATACCAATATTAAAATCGGAGCCATTCATTTTCATATTAGTTTAAGAGGTTTCTCTCTATATATTTCTATGTAGATATCATCAACCATTCAGTGCAATCTTTAACATAAGAGTTCAGGTCATTTTCAGGCCCCACAAGCCTTTCGGTGCATCAAGTTACCACCTGTATATAAAACCACCTCTTCTATTTTGCAGCTCTCAGTCTACCTCCATGCACAGCTGTTTTCTCCTTGTCCCTTTTTCTCCCACCAATTTTCTGAGATGAAGCGCTTTGCATTCTTTGCCATCAGGCCAAGCATACGGGGACAGCATCCCCGCGGGTCACATTAACTGACGGTGAGGACAATGCCACCGTCATGTCAGCTCCCATCAGCCTCCATCCTAGCCAGAGAAAACGAGAGGAGGAAAGAGAGGAAGAGCGTAAGAGCCAGCGGCTCAAACTCTTTAGAAAGGAGAGAAAAGGAGTAGAGAGAACAAGAAAACAAAAAACAAGCACACACTGCTGCATGTTTTCCTTCCTTGGGGGGAAGGAGTCAATGTGGATCTGGTCTCCTACTATTGAACTGTCTCAGGCATAATTCAGAGTGTGCAGATGCCTGTATGTAATTTCTAACCTACAGGCGCCATTGCGGGAAAGTTTGCTGAGGCGTTTCCAGCCCTGGAGCGTTAGACATTTCTCTGGACAGCAAAGGACACTGTGCAGAGTTGCGGCTGTTCATTTAAACATTCAACAGTTTTTGCATCGCATCCACTACACTTGTTGGTGAAGATGTATGACTGGAACACCCTCAGGAGATGTACAATGCACGACACATTTGTCCAG
The DNA here is from genome assembly GCA_015108515.1 of Hemichromis elongatus. Classification (NCBI taxonomy): domain Eukaryota; kingdom Metazoa; phylum Chordata; class Actinopteri; order Cichliformes; family Cichlidae; genus Hemichromis; species Hemichromis elongatus. The sequence goes on along the minus strand of VUQR01013247.1, from coordinate 18,499 downwards.
ATATTGCATTTGTGCCGAAAGAGCCCAGGGGGGGAAATTTCATATTCTTTTATTATTTAGGAGCTGAATTAAGAGGCAGGAAAAAAGGTTGCTGTAGGTTAAATTGAGTTAAGACATTGGGTAATGAATGCAAAACAACACAGCTGCTAAATAAAGACTTCCCAAACACAACTCTACAACAACACAGAGATGCACTGTTGGTCAAATTGAATTCAGCAGTTCAGTATTTTAAACATGAAAACCAAGATACCGAACAATAAGAATATTATATGGCTAATATTTTCCTAAATACGGGATCCGTATATGAGTATCAAGAGGTCATAGCACCTTAACAATAAGTCGTAAGAACACTTTCTCTCCTTTCACCTAACTTTGTCAGTCTGCTAAGTTTTGGAGTTGTTTTCCACTGAAACAGCTGCCTGATGGAACAAGCTTGAATTTTTTTCAAGACACCAAAATGTTCTGTGAAGCTGGATATTTGCATCATAATTTGTTTTTGGTTCGTCTCTCCATATGGACCGATTCACATTCCACTTGAACTTCTTAATAAAAAATACAAGGTTTAAAATCTTGCCACTAGGCTTATAGAAGTTATCCTTTATCCCTGGAGAAATGAGCAAGACAAACAGAAACTTTAAAGATTTTCAATAGTAAAGGGATTTGATAATCTGTCAGTGGTACTGTTATCAGCTGCCGTCATGGAGACATTCGTGCCAGGGGTTGAACACTGTTCATTTGAACCATGTGGAAAAATGTCCAAAATTTTGATAATAGGTAAAAGTGCAGTAAATGTAAATGTAAAAAGTATGTTTGGTCAGCCAAAATCTGTACTTATCATATTTTAATTTTGGACTTAATCCTCAGAGCATATGTCTTACAATGAGTCTTAGTGCAACCGCTCACTTGATCCATTGTTCTAACTCCTCTCTTTTTAAGCCACCTTCCCAACTTTGTTGTTATTGGTTGCCCCTTGCAAACAAAAGGTTGAGCTTCCGTATTCATAGCTGGAGCTATGTGCCTGAAATGACCATAACAGAGGCATGTTTAATCTAACTAGCCACCACTGTAAAAGTGCACAAGTGACAGAAAAAACAAAACAAAAACACAGCAGGTCTCATTTAACACTGTTTATATCACTCAGTGTGTTGCATACAAGTCTAACCTGGCATTTATAAAGGCCTCGAGCCACGTTCACCTACTCTAACCACTTCAGTTGCTTAATCTGTCATATCCTCCTGTGACCCAGCCTATTCATTTATGTCCCCTGTAATGGATATTTGTTTTTGGTCTATATCTTTTGACTTATTTGAGCTACCTTATGTCCTGATGGGTTCAACAGAGGATATCCTGGCCTTTCCAATGATATCTCATGGGTTTGGGTGGCCTCTTTCAGTTCCAAAGAGGTCACGAAAAAAACATTAAACTGAAAGATTTTTTTTTCTCAGTTCTCTGGGTATAGTCACTCTAGTCATTCACTGGCCACACTAGTGAATGGGATTTAGAGCTCTGTGGCTCGTGCTGTGTCAAGAAAACAAAAAACAGGCAACTCTTTCACCGCACCTTCTCTTGTCTTCAGTCCCTCGTACGTTAACACAAGAAGGACACGTTTGTAATTATGCGATTCCCCTCTTCAAAAGTGCAGTGAAGGATCCTGGGCAGGCATCCTTTTCCCCTCCAAACGGTCGGTGTTGTGGGTTTAAAATGTTGCGAGCTGCTGCTTTCCCCCCTAAACAATAGCAGTTTAGTTCTTTGCAGTGAATAAGTGCTTCCAATGTTTGTTTGTTTTTCCTCCGTGGTATGGAAAACTGCATTTTTCTCCACCTGTTCTAGTCTTTGCAGATGAAAAAAGCCACTTATTTCACCTCTTTGTGATAAATCCTTGACACATTTTGTATATTATTACTTCGTCTTTTGTTGATTTTTGTTTTATGTAGTGCAACCATCACCTGGATGTATGACTATTGTGTAAATATTTTTATTTATTGGATTTCCCATATATTTTATTTAAATAAGGGCTGTATGAACAGAGAGTAGTTATTATATTTATTATTATTATTATTATTGTTGCTGTCAGGTTTTAACAGAATATTTGACTTTATGTTACACAGAGATACCTATGATGGCAGAGTTGGGCAATAGACAGGGGCACAAATGAACTGCAGCCCATGACAGAGCAGTACCTCTGTCTAAGCCACTGGTGAGGTCTCTGCTGTGTAAATGCACATTACTGACAGATATATGGCCAGAAGTGGTGAGAAGGAGCTAGATGTGCTTTGGAACATTGTCACCATGTTTAAAACTGGAAGAATGATTTTTTTTGCTGGGTAAAGACTGTCGAGTTTACACCACTTTGGCTCCCTCAATAGCTGCAAGTAATAAAATATAATAGATAGAGATGAGGTCGGAGTGTATTGGAGAGAAATACAGTATGTAGTGTTTATGCTGTATGTATCTGTACTTCTTACTACAACAGAACAACTACTTTATACCCAAAATGTTCTAGAGATGTTGTTTATAACAGACTGTTTAGAAGACTCTTTTAAAGATTAACTATTAAATATTGATAATAAAGGAAAATCAAGAGTTTGGTTTGATTGGTTATCATATCAAATTAGACATCTGAATCTGGAGATACTTACTCCAAACCACTGTGGGATTCTGTGCAACACGCCTGAAGGTCCTTGCAGAGAAAACTAAATGACAAATTGGCAGCTCGTCATTTAGGTTATTTAATGCATTTCTGGAAACCTTTTCTTGGAGCAGCTGGAGTAAAATGTCTTTACTTCAGTGTCACCTTGTGGCTGCTCTTTATATTACACGGAACCAGAGCAGTAGCAGTTTTGAGCCCTGGAAACTTGATTTTTGAAGCCAATTACTGATTGCTACTAATGACATACAGTGCCAAAATCTGGAGCCACCTCTTATTTCTTTATATTTGGCCAGGAAAATGGAAATAGGTGCAGAAAAACTGTGTTTTTACGATTTGTCCGAGATTTAAAAGTTAGTTTTTGGTTTAAACACATTTATTCTTTAACACAGAAGAAGCAAAATATGAAGAATTCAGAAGTGGCTCAAGATGTTTGCTGAATACTAGAACTGAAGAGACAAAATGGTAATAAAGAAGTCAACAGAAAAGTATTCACAGAATAAGAATTTTAATGGAAGATAGCATTTGAAAATGTCACACATTTAATAAAGTGCAGAGTTAAACATTTGCCCTGTGAGGTCTAGAGCGACATCAATGATCCTCCCAGTTGGAACAGCCCAAGATTTGGCAATCAGGGAACAAAGAAAATAAACATACTGAGACGCATCAACACACATCACACGTTGACAAAGAAAAGGACACAGCTTTAATTTTTAAGTACATTTCCCCCCCCCCACAACAAGCAGGTTCAATTCAGTTATTTTAGATTCACAATCTGAATAAATTGAAGACCTATTTACATTTGAACAGAAGCAAAATGATTGCCTTTTTAAGACTTGTGCATTATTGATCTACACATACCCTTTATGTAGGATCAGAATGGTGAAGGAGCAACGGGTTAAACAATATTTAGAATAAATGTCCCAAACACAACAATTAAACACAGTTTGCTAAAACAGTGATGGAGGTAAGTGGTTGATAGTTTTATATGCCTGGTTTAATTGTGCAAATATAAACTGTCAAATATACATAATGTATATGAAACAGTGTGTGTTTATAAATTGAACAAACTCTGTAGCTGACAAAGTAAATGAAAGCTGTAAAGCTGAGTGGTCCTAGATTTCAATAATAAATAAATAAAAAATACAATTCTCTGTGTTAATCAGATGTTCCTGGACAAAATGCACAACTTGTAGGGGACATGCTGAAGATAAAACTTTAGATTTGGTCACACGATACTTTTCAAGCCAGACTAATGCATCTTGTTCTAATAATACAAATACTAATACAAAAAGTAAGAACAAAAAAAAAAAAAGAAGAGAATCAAGGCACCAAATTACATTTTTTCATTCTCTCCACCAAGTTCCATGAAATTAAAGTAAGTAGTTTTTATATTATTGGGATGACGGACAGAAAAAGTGGAAACGATTTCACACTCACACTGAGGAAAAAACAGAAGAGAGCATGGCACGTTAAATAAACAAAGCCGGGTAGACTGACCAAAATGTGACAGTGGACTAAGGAACAAATACCTCATTTTTGGTATTGGACTCAAATTCAGATTTCTGCCAAAAAACTAAATTAAAAGTCTTCAGTTACATCCTTACATGCATCTCTCCGCCTCACAGGATCTCTAGAGAAAGACACAAAAAGGCCTGCTCTCCATCAAAACTATCACAAATTGTCTTTATCTATGTGAATACTAAAATCGAGACATCCTTTAGACACATTAAAACAGAAAGTTTGGAAGACAAGACCAGTGCTGGTTATGTGATGACAGTACGATTCATGGATTCTTCTGTACGCATCATTTGTTTTTTTTGGAGCAGTCTTTTAACTGTAATACACTTGGTGACAGACTGCCACAAGGAAGCACCTCAGGAGAGGATGACAATACCTGCTGAAAATGCCTCTCGTAAGTAGTAGTGCATGAGAGGATGAATCCTGCCTCTAAAATGACAACTTTGAATACAAATCCAGAGGATATTCATGTATAATGATCCTACTGACCCAAGAAAACGTAATCTTTAAAACAAGTATAAGATCCATTTTAAGTCCCCTGTCCACAGCGTCTGGCACACATTCACCCCTCAAATACACCTCAGAATAAGTTGAATAACACCACAAAACGTAATAACAATAAGTGATGGCTGATTAAATAGTAAAGGTGACTTGTCAGTCACAGGCAGGCATGTTATCAGATATCTTCTAATATCCATGACTCTGTCTATCATTGCCCAGCCATGTTGTTGCCTCCGGGATTTATGACCATGGACTCCAAGAAGGGACGGAGAGCCTGGCCAAATGGTCTGTGAGGAAATACAGCAGAGAGTAGAGTTACACTAAAAACCAAAGCCTAAATCAGTTATTGTATACGAGGACAACAAGCACTTAATACCACAAGAGTAATCTTTCAAAAGAGAATAAGACGTACCGAGGAATGTACAGTTTGGTCAGAAGCTTTTATACTCTCATCATGAACATGAATGTTAGAGTCATTTATGCTTTTAAAGATTTCTTTGAACTGCTTTTTTTTGTTGTTGTTGTTGTTTCCTGATTCTCATTGTTCTTGGCGTTTCTCATCCCAGTGACTCAGAACAATAAAAAGTGAATATTTAATAAAGCCTGGGATGAATATGAGCAACATGTTTACCTCACACCCCCGACTTACATAATAATACGCAGCTCAAAAAAACGAAAGGAAAACTTTTTAAGCAGAGTCAAGCATCAAGTCAAACTTCTGGACAACAGAAAGGGCAAATTTGAGACAAACCCTAAAAATCAGTACCTGCCATTGCCATGAGGTTTGCTGTGTCCCCCACCACAGTCTCAAATTTTTGACAGTTGTTCATGCATATTGTAGTAGTGTATTTAATACAACACTCAGGGTGCATATAATTTCAAATCTATTTTTCCATCTATATTTATTATTTATATAATAATTGATATTATTATACATTATATATTAGTATTTTGCCATCAGTATCAGTGGAGACACAATTCAACTGGACAGAATTAAGAAGCTTACGTGGCGAGGATGTCAGACGGAAGGTCTGTGATGTACGATGGGATCTTTCTGCCTGTCAAGAATTGAGCCACATCACTGCTGAAAGTGTTGCAGTTGTTCTCAAACAGGTGGTAATTGACACCTCTGCAACGAATAAAGGAGGAAGTCAGAGGAGGGACGAAGAAAGAGTTTAAAGGGTAGAGAAAGGGACAGAGAGGTGCACCACAGAGTGGAGAAAAGCAGGTGAGTAGCAGGAAGTGATGAGACAGAAACATTCTAAAAGCATAATAATGAGGGGGAAGAGCACAAGATGTAAATCTTAGATCATTCCTAACAACCATTTTTAACAGGGGAGTAACTCGTGAGTCTTGTTCCATGCATTCACGCAATGCATTTATTCTACTGATGCTGTTTGTAACCGTTTGATTTTGCAATAATAGTAATATACATCTCATCATCTTCTTTTACCTGTACTTGGACTCCCCCAGTGAAGTTAAATACTCCTTAAAAAGGTCTTCAGGCACTTCAGTGAAGCCCATGTCGACTACAGAATCAGGCTGACCCAACAGGGTGCCTCCCTAGGAGACAAACAGATACACACCAAAGTGACTTGTCACTGAGACTGTGACACAAGTTTCTTCATTTTGTGTGTAAACTGCAAACTGCACTGTTTATATAAGAGGATGGTGCCGATTCTTACAGGTGGACAATTGGTGATGCCTGTCGATCCACCAAAGTAGTGCTCTTTCCCGTGCACCACAATGCCTGTGTGCCTGTTAGACGCAATGCATTTTTTTAAACTGTGGTATTAAACTACTTAGCTGCAGCTCAGTGACAATACTTTTTAGATCATCTTCTTTAAGTAAACTCACCATATGCCATCAATATGTCTTCCTGTAAAGATAAAATAATTTAAATTACGATCAACTTTTTTCGGCCTTAGAAAACAACAACTTTCACTTCCGAAGCATCTCTTTGAGCCAGGACAGAGTTTGTCAGAAACTCACCCAGCATGGAAGCACTCATCTGACGGGCCATCCCTCTGGACAGGTCATAAACGTAAAGTTTCACTGGATAAGACTCAGTTTGGTCCATGATAACGCAAAATGATTTCTTCAAAACGACAATACTGCTAACCTTCTAGAAAATTACTTAGTCACTAAAGAGTTGCCAGCTAGCTAGCTTCCCAGTAGCAAAGAAAAGTTCAAAGCTTCAGGTGGTGGAATTGTCAGAAATAATAAATTAGGGCTAAAGGCTGTTTAAAATACTAGTAAAAATTGTTAAATAAAAAAAAAGTATATTTAAAACCTAGCTCGAAGTTGCTGGTTGTCAAATCCAGTGCTGTGTCACTCTCTATCAACGATAACAATACTGTCATGAAAATGCCCTGTCACATGAATAGCGGGCTTCCGGCTTTAGGGTACTATAAATCCCGCCTATTTCAACAGGATTGGCCAATATCTTAGATGGGCAGATAAACTGCCAATAGACGATAAGACGTCCAGTAGGCGCTTTAACCGTGCACGTTCACATATCCGAACGCGCCAGTGATTGAAACTAGCCTGGGCTTGTGTGCAGAAAGTTGAAGCACACGGTGAGTCACTGAAATCTCTGACGAAAACTGTGTATGTATTTCGTTTATGTTATACGTTTAGGCTGCCAATTTTCGTGCCTAATTGGATCCATAAAATTGTTACATAGGCGGCTCCTCAATGTATATGGCTCGAAAAGTGGCTAATTACAAGCTAAGCTAGCTAACATTTCCTAGATAAGTTTAAAGATAGTTATTAAACAATAGTAATGCGTTAACGAGACATTAGGAATGTTTTTGAAATACCTTATCGTGCGTACAGTAATTATTATCAGGTGAAATTTACACCATATGTTTATTTGTAGGAGTGCGTACGTAGATACTTTGTTTGAATCTAGTGTTGTAAATGCGGCAGTGTTTACATTACTTTTCACAGTAAACTCCCGAGACAGGACTGAAGGCAGCACCGATGGCAGAGTGGAACGCCTACTACCAAAACGAGGATGAGGAGGGAGAGCAAGAGGAAGGGGAGCAGTCAGGGGGTAAGATAAAAACCGGTACACTACGTTTATTTACATAAATGTGCAAAAGTCTTGAGCCACCACTTATTTGCTTATATTTAGCTTCCCAAGAGCCCCACTTTATTGTAATTTTTAAAGTGGTTTTGTGCAATAGCTTTCCAGGTTTTATGAAGGTCTTTGAAAGTTTTTCTTTAAACATCTTTAAACACTTAAATCATTCAGGCAACTAACACTGATGAACCAGTGTTTTGTCTACACATAATAGCATCTTTAGGAACTCTGCTAGTAGGCTCAGAATGTGTTAAATGATATTTTTGCTATGATTGCATTTCAGTTATTAAAATCTACTTCAGCAAAAGTAAGATGTTGGCTTTATAGCCTTGATACAAAAGTGATACTGAAGTGACAACGGAATCAATCAGGTCTCCATCTTCAATAGGAGACTACAAAATTACAGGAAGAGACAGCTTGGTGTTCTTGGTTGATGCCTCCAAGGAGATGTTCATCAAAGGGGAAGACGGGGAACCCTCCAACTTTGATATGACCATGCAGGTGAGATGCCTGGTTATAGTTTTCTTTTGCTAGTTTTGATTTTATAGTAGTTATTTAGCTCTGCTTCATATAGCAGCCTTGTAACAATAATGGTTTGTGTTTTTCTCTTGTAGGTTGTGCGCAGTGTGTACACCAGTAAGATCATCAGTAGCCACAGGGACCTGGTGGCTCTGGTTTTCTATGGCACGGAGCAGAGCAAGAACCCCAGAAACTCATTTAAGCATGTCTATGTGTACCATGATCTCAATGAACCTGGTAAGATGGAGCTGTTTTAACAAGCACATAATTACACTTTATTTTGATATTGTTTTGTTTCAAACACAAATGTTAGTAATGCTTAAAAAGAGCAGGGTAAAGCTGCAGTTAGTATTAGCTCATACTTCCTCAGTAGTTTGTAAACTGACACATCTTTCTTATACTCTTGTCTGTGTCTTTTGCTTTTGACAGGTGCAAAGCGAGTCCAGGAGGTGGATGCTCTGCGAGGGGAAAAAGGTGCCAAGCTGGCAGCAGAGACCATAGGCAGTGGAGAGACATCATTAGGAGATGCTCTGTGGTGCTGTGCCAACCTCTACAGTGACATCAAGCTCCGCCTCTCACACAAGCGGCTTATGATTTTCACCTGCAGGGATGAACCGCACGGAGGCGACGGCGTGAAAGACCGACAGGCTCGCACCAAGGCCAGTGATCTCAAGGAGACTGGTGGGTCTGAAAGAAGCTATTTATGCAATCCCTGTCAACTGTAAATTTCATTGCCGCTCTACCTGTATAATTTTACGTTGATTAGCTTTACCAGCCTGTTGGATTTCTATCTTCTGCTTATACTGCAAGTTAACATTATTTTACTGGAGTGTGAGGATTTGTTATCATGTGGTAATTGTGTATGTGGGTTATCTTCACTCAACCCTCTTCTTTTAGGCGTCGTTATTGATTTAATGCACCTGATGAAACCGGGGGGCTTCGACGTCTCCCTCTTCTTTTGTGATATTGTAAGTCCTCCAGAGGATGAGAGTGAGCTGGGGCTGCAGCTGCAGCCTTGTGACAAACTCGAGGATCTCCAGAAACGGGTGCGGGCTAAAGAGCAGAAGAAAAGAGCCATGGCAAGGCAAGCGATGGCTTTGTTTGTATCTGTAACTGTGTCCATTTACCTTTTCCTCTTGGCTGTTCTTCACACCAATCTATTATTTCTGATGTCTTTAGGTTAAACCTGTGCCTTGGTGAGGGCTTAAATGTAGCCGTGGGAATTTATGCAACTGCTGTGGCAGCTCGCAAACCAGGTTCCATCAAACTTTACAGGGAAACCAACGAGCCAGTCCGAAGCAAAACCCGAACCTTTCACACCCAAACTGGGAGTCTGCTGCTGCCCAGTGAGATAAAGAAAGCTCAGGTAATGCAAACCTGCTAATTCCAATCTAAAGCGATGCTATATTTATTCCCTTATTTGAGTGTTTTTCCTTTTTTTATGATATACCTTACACATAAAAACTCCACTTTGTCTGTGTGTGTGTTGTGTAGTATTATGGTAGTAAAGAGATTGTGATGGAGAGGGACGAGGTGGATGCCATTAAGAAGTTTGATGACCCTGGATTGTTTCTGATTGGATTCAAACCAACGGAAAAGCTCAAACTGTATCACCATATCCGGCCTGCTGTCTTCCTCTATCCTGAGGAGGATGAGGTGAAAGGTAGAACTGTGTGTGCGGTTGTATGTCTGATTTAATTCTAGGAAGGAAGAATAAACCCACAGTGTTGACTCTGAATATTACCAAATATTGTTTTCAAATAAAGGTCATAGTCAACTAAGTTTGAGTTTAAGACTCAATTGATGCAGACTCAATTGATACTGAATCAGATATCCTGTGATTTTTTTTTTTTTTTTTTTTCCCCTCAAGGGGGG
>VUQR01013246.1:6400-32211 GCA_015108515.1 Hemichromis elongatus | reverse complement strand
GCTCAACACTGCCCCTAGCGTCCTGGAGCACTTCCGTTGTGTTTTGGAGTTTGCATGTGTTTTGGAGTTTGTTTGTGTTTTGGAATTTGTTTGTGTTTTAGAATTTGTTTGTGTTTTGGAGTTTGTACGTGCTTTGTCTCTAGGGGCCACCGTAGCAGACATCTTGACACACTCTCGTTCAGTCACCGGGACATCCTGGCACACAGCATACTCATTGTGGTACGACAGATTGCCAGTCCATCTCAAGCCTGGCACAGAAGAGATATTTGTCCATTCATACTCAAATTTACGCATATGGTAAATTTAGAATCGCCAAATAACCTGACAAGATTAACTTTGGATTGTGGGACGAAGTCTGAGTACCCGAAGAGAATTCATACAGGTAAACTGTTAGTAGTACTTGCTGCAGGATCTGTTAGAATGATCCCCAAGTTTGCACCTGAAGCACAACAATGAACACTATTACCAGTTACAGTCCAAGACAATGGAACTTGAATTTAAATGGATGATGAAAGACAGAAAAAAGGGGCGTGTCTAGAAGGGGGGCATATGGTGAAACCAGCCCCATCTAAAATATGATTGACTTCCACCCCTGCTGCCATGTCACAAAAGTCATTGGACTAGAGAAACATCAATTTAATTTTTAATCCACAAGCCACAAATGGTCCACATATGATCTTATGTGGGTCGGACCAGTAAAACTGCATGATAAATATGTAAAAAGACAGAAAACGTTATGATACTTTGCTGCACAGACTGTCCTGTAATTATAAAATATAAAGATTTTGTTAATTTACTGTGGACTCGCTAACTGCAGAAAAATGGGAACTTTTCTGTCAGTTGTTTATCTATGAGTTAATTATTTTGATGTAGTATAAATGGCAATATGTGTGAGCAGTCTTTATCAATAGGAAAAGCTGTACAAATTATGAAGGTACAGTTAAAAGTTCAAAATCTATGCACTCCATCACGTTTTCTAAAGCTGTCCAATAGGCTGGATTGGAATCTTTGCTGGGCCGATTCTGGCCACTGGGACTTATGTAATATGTATATGATTCTGAAGCTTAATTAAACATGAGTACATTGAGTCTGGGTACTTTTATATATTTGAATATACAACTTGTGACCTATTAAGCTACTTAAGTAGGATTATAATTTTTACCTTTAGTAAAAAAAATATTTTGGGGAAAAAAATATCATCACAAGATCAATTTAAAATTCTTATGCAGCTCCACTTTTCACATAATAAATCTGCAATATGATGACCATGTCCTCGTGTGCTTTTGCGCTTTTGTACTGTTAAAGTATTGAGTTTGGGGTTTTGTTCTTTAAACTCAGTGAGTGATGGAGTTGACTGGCTCCAACACGCAGAGTCTTCTTTCCTCTGCTGCTACCAGCCATCGCTGACTTTTCAAAAAGTGGCGCCAGCTACTTTACCGTGCCGTCCAAACCAGAAAGTCAAAGTGCAGCCGGCTTGGAAGCAGATTGACGCGAGGAAGCAGGACAGAAAGAACTGAATGGACAAATATTACTTTGCTGACTCCACACAGGCCGCTGTGTTGGGTTACATCACACTGTTTCACAGAAAGCGGCAGGGAGGCAGTTAATTTGATTATGAGCCACTGGGCAAGATTAAAAGCAGAATTGATTGATCAGTTATTGGGAGAGCCAGAGAGTGAGAGAGTACCAGAGTGTCTGAGCAGCCTGTGATACCCTCCCCCATCGTCTTTTATCCTTTCCCATGCCCATCTGTTTCCTATTGCTTTCCTAAAACAGACATTTATTTATTATGTTGAAGCATCACTTCTTCTGTTATCTCATTGTTTTACCCGGTTATCTTACTTCACTGTTTATCTATCCTCTCACCTCTTCTTTTTTTTGTATTCCTCTGTGTGTGTTCCTGTGTGGGAGAGGGAGACCATAAATCCATGTTTTTATTGATCACGCCTGTTTTAATATGCTGCGAAGAGAAGGCATCATTTCCTTTCTTCCTCATTGTTTGCAGCAGCAGCAGCAGCACAGCTGTGCCATGTGTGTAGAATCTTCATCTCAGTGAGCAGGTGTGTTACTTCTTTGTGTCTGAGTTGAATTTGTGGGTCAGATGCAGATAGAGAAGAGGCTTCCTGGTTTGTATGCAGCAGCCACAGTGTGTGTTTCTGGCTCTAGGTCAGACCGCAAAGAAACTAAAACAAAGTGAGGTTTTCATGCTTTTAAAGTATGGACACTCTTACGGAAATTATTCATAACTGAGTAGTTTTCTTATTGTAGCTAAGCTTCACTATATCGGTTCATGTATATTTTAAAATTTCTAGAATTTGCTATATTTTTTTCTGTTTTGAAGATTGTAATTGTGTGTTTTTCAAGTCCTAAAACATTTTTAATCACAAACTACATAGGGATTTAAGCTATATAAGTAAGACCTCCATTGAGGAGGTGTTGATGTGTTAGTTGAGCCTCGTTCTCAAGTTAAGGCACAAGTTAACTGGAAAATTGGAAGTAAGAATTAAAACGACCAGTCCATCCATTTTATTCATCTTCTAAACTAAACTCTAACTTATGGTCAGGAGCTGACTAAGGTGGGGTACCAACTGGACAGATTATCAGCCCGTCACAGGTTAAGCAGAAAGTGAGAGCCAGCCATTCACTCGAGTGATTCCAAAGTGATCATCTGGACCAGTTAACCTAAAAAAGCGTGTTACTGGATTGTGTCTGGAAGCTGAAAACCCAAACAGGCACAAACAAACAAGATGGGAAAACAAAATGAAATGTCTCTATATCATTTTTGGGAATCATTTTTAAAACATTGTTACATTTTTAAAATCCTTTCAAATATAAATATTATGTGTAGTAGCTGATCTGAAGAGGAACAGCAGCATTACTTCTAAGTTACACGCACATGTACATGTACATTACGTTTAAAGTATTTGTATTTGTTCATGTTGTTAACATAACGTCTACGCTGCGTGTACATGTGTGCTGTTGATGTTATTTGTTTGTTGTTGTTTGTAAACACGTTTTAGTGCAGCAGCATTTCAGGGGTCAATGGTATAATTATCATGCATATCTGTAAATAAGTATTTTTATTACTCAAGCTAACAAGTGTCACAGGCTTACCAACAATGACCTGTAGGCTTAGTTTTCATTAATATAGTTTAATTCCATTCAATTTTTATTTATATAGCACCAAATCACAACACGAGTTGCCTTATAGAACTTTATATTGTAAAATAAATATTATACAATAATGCAAAGAAAACAGAGAAAACCCCAACAATCATATGAACCCCTATGACAAAGCGCTTTGGCAACAGTGAGAAGGAAAAACTCCATTTTAACAGGAAGAAACCTCCAGCTGAACCTGATTTAGGGACAGATGACCCTCTGCCGTGATGGGTTGAGGTGAGGGAAGGAAGACAGAACAAAGACATACTGTGTATAAACACATGTGAATGGAAAAGATGACTGAAGAAGAGCCAGTAAATGCATCATTGATATCCCCCAGCAGCATAGACCTATTGCAGCATAAATAAGGGAGGATTCAAGGAGGTCACTTGAGCCAGGCCTAACTATATGCTTTAAAGAGGAAAGTTAAAGCCTCAGCTTCAGTTTCAATCACATACAGCCTGAGCAATAATACACAGGCGACAAGACCATGTGCACACAAATTCTCTTGTCACAAGTGATAACGGTCCGGTCAGGACTGCAGTCTTAGTGCCTGGAGGAAAATTAAATCTTCACCCTTTTCTAACAAATCCAAACACTCTGAGATATGAAGCCTAAGACGAATACACTGTTTTAGTGACAAGCATGCATTTTGCTTAACTCCCAACTTCTGCTTGATTTAATTCTTCTCGTTACAACCTCATTACTGTTTCGATAAATTATTTTTTCCCAGTTTTACATGAGCACTGTTCCATAGCGTTGGTCTCGTGCTACTTAACAATCATGTTTTTGCAAGCTGATATTATGACAGGATACTCATTCCATGCCTTTTGTAGTAATTAAAGTCCTCTCAGCAGAGCAGAGCAGCTGTGCTCTGTGTGCAGTGAAGAAAGAGAAGATGGTTTTTGGCTGTTTGAGGAAAGTTATGAGATTGCAAAATCTCTGCAGCAGTGGTGAAATAAATCTTAACAAGTGGGAGAATCGAAATTATGTGGGCATGAAGATGACACATCGGCGGGAAAGCTATAATGCAGACTTTCACCTTTCCCTTCACAGCCGTGTGCTAATACGCTGTCAGCTCAAATCGAAAAGAGGAAACAGCAGCACATCTGATAACAAGAAGAAGACATCATGGTTTAGGCTGCAATTTTGAAATATGCTGTCATCTCTTCTTCTGTTTTCCCCTTTCTAGCTACTCAGCTTTATCGCACAGATTCCTTCCTCATCAGACCCTCTGCCTTGATTTTATGTGCTGGATTAGAGACAAGGAAATCGGGAATGAGTGGTTTTAAATGTCGTAAATGTCGCAAGTCAAAATATATTCTCTTGTTGAGGACAATGCATGCAAATTCCATCTTTGAGTTGAATACTGCTTCTGTGGTAGGCACGTATCGATGAATGTGCATGGGCATAGATTATTTCTTTTATGCTTTTTAGGACATGGGTTCAAACCTACCTTCCAGAAAGATCTAGTATCAGACATATAGTTGCACAGTCTGCTGTAGCTCCGCCTTGATCTATTGTTACTCATAACTCAGTCTTCTCTGTGCACATCTGAGGAAGCACAATTGAACTGCAAGGTGACTTGTTGCAGGAACATTTGGTGATCAGTACAATACTATTTGTGTTGGCGCAGTTTCCCAGACATGGATTAAACCTGATCCTAGATCATAAACCTTTTTTTTTTTTTTTTTTAAACTTTTTTCTTTTAGCTTCCATCCATCCATCTGTTCATCCACACATCAATTTCCTCCACTTATCTGGAGCCAAATTGCAGGGAAGCGGCCCAAGCAAGATGTCCCTCTCCCCAGCTATCTCCTCCAGCTTAATCTCTCCAGCATATCCTGGGTCTACTACAGGGATTCTTCCCGGTGGGACATGCTTCAAACACCTCACCCAGGGAGCATCCTTGTCAGATGCCCAAACCACCTCAGCTGACTCCTTTTGATGTGGAGGAGTAGCAACTCTCAGCCCCTCTCAGATGACTGAACTCCTCACCCTATCTCTAAGAGAGAGGCCAGCCACCCTTTGGAGAAAGCTAACTTCCACCGCTTGTCTGCATTCTCATTCTTTTAGTCACTACCCAGAGATTATCACCATAATAGGGTGAAGTGGTGGGAATGAAAATCAGCACATCAAAGTCTGAGGCCGTGGTCCTCAGTTAGTGCTTACTCCAGGTTCAGGGACAAGTTGCTTAGCTAAGTGGAGAAGTTTAAGTAACCTACGGTGTTGTTCATGAGTGAGGGCAAAGATGAGCGGGAGATTGACAGACGGATCGGGGTCCTGGATGCAGTGATGCGGATACTTCATCTGTTTGTTGTGGTGAAGAGAGACCGGAGCGTATAGCTCTCGGGGACTTTAGTTTGGAAGGTTTTTCTCTAGTTTCTGCCACTGTGCTCTCCTGTTGTTTACCTTTTGAATCATTTTACATTCACATTGCTGAGTAGCTACTCCATTCTGGGTGCTTTATAATAATGATATTACTTACCTTAGGGTAAGGAGGAAAGACTACTGAGTGTATAAAGGTTAGAAACAACCTCGAGCCATTGTGTTGGATGATAATTGGACTTTTTTCCTGTGAATGTATGTCACAGAAACGCAGTGAGCATGTTTTGTAGTCTATTTCTGTTCCCAGGAAGCTGGACATCATTGTTGATATTCTGCCGCCTTAAGCCCACTGAGGCGTCAGAACGCCAACGCTACCTTATTGTTATTTACTAAATCTGTCTGAGACCTTTTCTTGCTCCCGCTCTTATTCCCTTCCATACTCTCTGAGCCTCTTCTTCCTCTTTTATGCTGCTTCTGGACCTCCTCTACACTCACATGTTACCTAAAGCCGAGCTGAGCTGATCTGAATCATGCTGGGCCCTGATAGGGAGGTGGTGCTTGGAGCTTCCTTCTCAGCCAGAGATTCCCTGTGCTTTGCTAATGGCACATCAGCAGCTGTCAGTGGACCCTGCACTGCGTCAGCCAGCATGACTGTGGTCTGCAAAGCGCTCAGCAGAACTGACACACACACTCTCACACACACACATCCTGCAGCCCCACCTCCTCCAGCCTTTTTTCTATATCATTAGTGTAATGCTCCCATTTCCCCAATGCTGCTCAGATATGGGGGAGATTCCAACAAACTCAGAAGGAGGAGGGGGAAGGAATGAGTCACGCACCAGCGACAATGTTGGGTTTTTTTTTTTTTTCAGTTTGCAGAGGAAAAGAGGGGTGCAAGAAAATGTTGTTTTGTCCTTTGACAACAACAGCTGCCGCTATTTAGAGGAAAAACAAAGCATTTAAATGTAATACATGTAATGTTTTTGCCATTTCATATGAAAAGAAAGTCAGTACACGGTGTTTATTTTTTGAAATTCCCACATATTTCACTCAGTGACCAGATTTATGTCTCATAGTACAAGCATTTTCATTCTGATTACTGCAAATATTAATATATATTTGAACATTTTTATACAAAGGTTTACATGTGTTGTGAGAGTGTCAAGTCATGTAATTTCAGGGAGCATTTGTTAGGGTTCTTCAAACCCAATAACAAGCTGAAAAACAATCCAAGTCTGGAAATGTTGATTCAAATAGATATAAAATTACCAAACCTCTGCAGGTTTACCATCTTCTCTCCTTGAGGCTAGCAGCTTAAAGCTAGCCACCACTAGCACGAGATGTCCCATACTACAACCACACTATAACCAAGTCACTGTATTTTCCTTCATTTCAGACATTCAGAAAATGAGCCCCTTTCATTTTTATTTATTTATTTTTGTTATTGTGTTGGATCTGGAAGGCACTAATGAAGCAATATTTTTCTGCTGATGAGCAGATAAAAAAATGTAGAATTTTTGCAAAATATCATTGGTCATGAACTCCAACCCTAGTTATGCACCAGTGTTACCAAGCATGCATCCTGTTTATGTATTTTGAAACGGCACATTTACAGAAAAATTATGTAGTTTGTCTTATGGTTGCTTGACGGTTGTTGCCAGGACGGCAACAAAAGGTCAATGAAGTTACAGTTTGCAAAATCATATTAGATGTAAAAAAAAATAAAATAAAAAAAATAAAAAGCCACTTATTGTTTGGTTGGGTTCTTGCAGGCTGGCTGCAGCACCATGTCCTCGGCTCAGAGTGGAGATATATCAGGCTACCATCTGAGTGGTGAGTAATTAACACTTGATGTCAGCCTGTTTGCACTTGTTTCTATACTTACTTTGTTTATGTGTAAATACCTTTGTGTGGATTAGTGTTTGACAACCACACTGTTATATTTGCACAGACATCATCTCACATGGAGGTAGTGATGCTAGAAAGGATTTTACATTGTTCTGTAACTGACTTATCACAAGTAGAGACAAAGTTGGCAAAGTCCTCAGTTAGTTTAATTCAATTTAGGAGTCCAGCTCAATGCAGGCTTCCAATCCCTTTACAATACAATGCATGAGATGCTCTAGCATTTAATTCTGGCATAAAATCGGCATTTCAATTTGTCTGTCACATTTTTGTCAGAATTGGTTCCCAACCATCTGAGTTACATAAAACTTTATGTGGTCTGACTGACTCCCAAAGCCACGACTTGGCGTTAAATGACAGGACCTGTAACAGTGGGTAACTGTACTCAGTCACTGTGAGCTATTCGAGATCCTACTCAACCTGCTCTCCTCCCGAGTCTGTTTGCCAGTCATGAAACTATGACTTTATGTAACTACAGATAAAACAGAAGTTTATAAGGTCTTCTTTAACGCATTTGTTTTGTGTATCTGTTTTAGTGGTGCGTAACCCGCCGGGCTGGGAGGTTGGGATCTACCTGGTGGGCTTCTTCATACTGCTGGGCCTGGCTGGCCTTAATATCTGGAAGCTGTGGAAATCTGGAACCTTTCCAACACCATCTCCTTTCCCCAATTTTGATTATCGCTATCTGCAAGAAAAATATGGAACCTCCTTCTCGGAAGTCAGACAAAAGGTACCTGTGCAACATCAAAAACTAGAAAAGATACCTGCACATTCACACCAAGCAGAGGCAGCTTTGGTGTCGATTAGAAGTCTGATTTTTTGACATTAGTTGTGTAACTGAGCATAAGAAATGCTGAATGTCAGTTTCTACTACAAGTACATTCTACAGTGATTATTAAAGCTAAATTGTTTAACTTGACAAAACTAAGAATAATACACTAATGATATTAGTTGTATCAGAAATAACAGACGCATATTTCTGTGTTACTGTGGAGTGTGATTGGAGGACCCAGGTGCGGACACAGACGAAGGAGACAAAACTTTTTACCGAACACAAAGCGAGCCTTTACTAGGACTGGTAAACAGTAAAGCAAAAAATAACCAAACATAAACTATGGCAATGACCTAAACTAAGAACCTAAACTGGGAAAAAGCTAAAGACTATGAATTACTTAATTATTTAATTTCTTTAACTTTACCTTTTTTTTCTTTTTTTTTTTATCACTTTGGGTTTTTTTTAATCAGGACCACTACTATGTATCTAGCTAGCTAGAACAGATAGCTAGATATCTCTCTAGCTAACTATCAAATAAACTTTGCTCTTCTGTAGCAGCTGATGTCAACAAAGCTTTTGTCCAATACTTGTTTTTTTTAACACTTATACAATAATTGAAAAACTAATTTATTTAACAGTGACATGGTATAATTTGTCAAGATGCATATTTAATAACTAGCATACAAACAAAAGTGCATTAAAGTTGCTAAACAGCGACCTATTCCTCTCAGGAGTTGGTAGAGACCAATCACAAAGCTAAAAGACCAAAACAGATTAATTATTAGAATTAATACAAGTAAAGCTGCTCCCTAAATCTATCCTTTGCCGAGACATTCATGTTATAAACTTAAAAGGTGCCGTCAGATTTTTCCATGTTCTGTTTCTCAAGTGAAAAAAAAATCCTGAGGGGGTTAAAATGTTGTTTTGTCATTTTTTTTTATCCTTTACTCAAAGAGAGTGGCAGCCAACAACCACCGGCGAACCTCCACCACATCCAGTCGCAAACCCAGTCTGGCCCTTGGCGACACCCCAGATGGCTTCAGGGACCTGGGTCATTTGGAGCTAATGAGTAGAGAGTTGGACCCAACAGGCATAGCTCAGCTCAACCGATCCATCTCCACCGATTCACTCAGCTCAATCTCCTCTATTGCCAACAACTTCGGTAATGACTTCACTGTTGGCCAGCTGGAGGTGACCCTGGAGTTTGAACCATCCAAGCACCCGGGCCAGGGCATGGGATTGCTCCACATCACCCTGCACCAGGGCAAAGACCTGCTGGAGAAGGAGGAAGGTGATTTCCCTGGCTGCTTCATTAGAGTCTCACTGGGGCCAGAGGAGATTAATGTGGGAGTGACAAGGGTAAGGAAACTCTTCTTGTTTTTTCATACTATGAAACCTCATGTAATCTGTGTGATAGAAAGATAAAGCTTTAGAATTTCTTATGTTTAAATAAATGAATACAAATTGTATGTTTCATTTCAAGGTTATTTGCTTTGCAAAGGCTTTAAGGAAAACTATGACAGACCTCAAAATACTGTGTTTAATTAATCTAGAATGTAAAATGTCAAAAAAGACAGTAAAGGGCTGCACAGTACTTGCTTTATATAATAAATAATAGAATTAGGCCATGGCTTTCAATGGATTTCCACTTGCAGAATGTGCTAATGGGTATTTTTGCTCTTTAGTACCTCATAATTATACTTAAAGTGGGACTCTGTTTTGTTTTTTGTTTTTTTTAAGGGGAATGGCTTTCCCTATTTTTGGAGCGTTTGTATGTTTTCTATATACTTATGTTTTTGCATTTGCTAATTAGCATCAAACAGAAAGTACAGTTAAAGCTGATCACCATTTCCTTTGTTTTGAGACTATAGCATTTAGGCGTCACTCAAATGCAGGAAAAAACCCACCCTCATGATTAACCTCCTCACTACTCGTGGAATACAAACCACCAAGTGCTCCAAAGCTCAAAGCAAAAATCTGTCAAGTTGTTCAGTTGTTCAGGGTGGAGCAGGAGTACTGAAGAACTAATGAGCAGAGTGAGAACGGGGATGTGGAACATCAGGTGATGTGGCAGGTGGGAAGGCAGGACAGATGTGAGGACCTTTGTTGTGTGACCTGACGACAGAGTTACACCAGACGAGCCAGATGACCCACAGATTAATGAATGAAAGAAATAAGTCAAACCATGACTCACTGATGAGATATTTCACATGGTAGCAGCGTTTATGACGATTCTTAGAGCAAACCAACTGCCATGGCTAAAAATGACCATTACAAGTTTTAAAAATATTTCAATTCATAAATATAAAATAGGACAAAAATAGCCAAACCTTAAATTTGAGATAAAAACATTATTTGTTAACAAGACAGTTGAAGCGTGAAAGCAAGCAACATACATAGCTGTGTTATTATAATGTAGCAAACACATGTTTTTTTGCTGTATCATTAAGCTGAGGTGTTCCACGTTAGCTGACTATAAAATGTAAAAATGTGATGGGGGGCCTTTTTTTATTTGACTGCTAAAAGAGCGGGTTTGTGATGCTTGAGGACTGAAACTAAACGAAACATGAAAACACAGCAAGTCTGATGGCTAATTAGCACTTAGCGCTGAGATGACTGAACTGAAGATAAAAGTTACTTCTGATATTTTTAAGGAGGAATAACGTGGCATCGGAAGCCTTCCCGCTCGGTGAGGGCAGTTTGGGCTTGCTTAAAATGTGTGTAAGATTTCAGACCTGGCTGAATTTTAGACAGAGACAGTGATCCGTCCCTCAGGAGGGAGATGCTCGATCCTGCAGCTTGACAAGCCAGTTCTTTCCTGTCTGTCGGAAGAGCCCATTTCATTTGCTTGAGTGGACAATCCCCTGAGAGCTGCAGTCGGAAGGCTGATTTCACATCTTTTGCTGGATTAAGGATGTCTTTAATCTCGCCAATGGGCAAGTCTTTTTTACAGCCAGCTGTAACCACAACAATTATAACTGTACAATAATAAAATACATTGTGTAATTTCATGAGCAGGATAATACAATGACACATTCTGCAATGTTTTCTTTTTTCTTAATTAACTTTTCATTTTGTCATTTAATGTAGTAAATCTAGATAATGACTTCTGTTGGAGTGTAACATATACTTACCAGCCAGTTTAAACAGTTGATGTTCTGTATCTAATCAGTCAATCAGTGCATTTAGACATGTAGACGAGATGACCTGCTGAAGTTCCAACCGAGCATCAGAATGGGGAAGAAAGGTGTTTTATGTGGCTCTGAACATGGTATGCTTGTTGAGCCACAGGAGCTGGTCTGTGTATTTTAGAAACTGCTGATCTACTGACATTTCCCACCACAACCATCTGTACCGTTTACAGATGTTCTGAAAAAGAGAAAATTTCCCGTGAGCAGCTGTTGTCTGGGTGAAAATGGCTCGTTGATGTCAGAGGTCAGACGGGAATGGCCAGACTGCTTTGAGCTGACAGAAAGCCAACAGTGATGCAAATAACCACTCGCTGCACCCAAGTTATGCAGAAGAGCGTCTCTGAATGGACGACACTCTGAACCTTGAAGCCGATGGGCTATAGCAGCAGAAAACCGCACCAGGCGCAAATCCTGCCAACTAAGAACAGAAAACTGAGGCTATAGTTTGCACAATTACAAGTTAGACAACAAGGGGTAAGGAAAAAGGTTGCCTGGTCTGATGAGTCTTGATTGCAGCTGCAACATTCAGATGGTAGAGTCAGGAGTTGGGATAAACAAGAGGAAAGTATGTATCCGACCTGGCTTATATCAGTGTTTAAGGCTGCTGATGGTGGTTTAATGATGTGGGGGATGTTTTTTGGTACACTTTGGGCTTCTTAGTACCAACATAATGTGCCATGTTACAAAGAATCATCTCAAGTTGGTTTATAGAACATGACAGCGAGTTCGCTGTAGTCAATTGGCCTCTACGGTGAGTGAATCAAATTAAATAATTTCAGCTGCTCACTTGCTTCATTAAGAACATTAACAAAACAACATTTACTTGTACTGTATTCCATTATAGCTTTTGTGGTGCATTTGCTTGCTGATAATGTAATTCATTTTTAGCCTTCTTTTGAATTCACCACTAGAACAATTTCATCACGCGCTTAGTATGAAGCAACTGTTCTGGCAAGAGAAGAAACAAGGCGTTGTTTCCGCCATCTGCTACACCTGGCGCTCGCCTTCTGCTCTTAGCACTAGCGCTGCCAGAAAATTCACACATTTCTTCCTGGCTGTGAGTCATCGCTCCGTCGCGGGGCTGTGGTTTTGTGCAGGCTTACACGGGATGCCGCGGGGACTCGTCGGTGCCCCAGTTTTAGTTGCATTGCTGTTCGGAGGGGTTTGATGTGACGGTGATCATAACGGGAGCCGATGCAGCAGCTTTAGTGTCTCCCTCTTTTATGTCAAGGGAAGACCAAAGGAAATGCTGACATCAGCTTTACTCGCCCTGATGGCCACACAGGCCTCCCCCCACCCCCCAACCCTTGCATCTACGCTTCCTCTCACTTATTTTTTCTTCTCCAGCGTCTCTCTGTGCTGTTGCTGCTTTTGTTTTGCCTTCTGTCAAAACCCCCAAACCCCACCCACTCAAATACCCTTTCTTTCCTCTTTTCCTATTATTTGTTGCTGTCACTTCTTCTTGCCTGTCATGTTGCTTGGAACAATGTGCACGTCGCTGATCTTCCTCCACACACGCCTCTCTTTCTTTCTTTCTTTCTTTCTTTCTTTCGTTCTCTCACACGGTGGTGGAAGGCTGCTGGAGATGCTTTGTATGTTGTACGTTGCTACTTTTTTCTCTGGATCCCCTATTTGCTGAGCTGTTATGATGCTATTCAGTTGGTTGATATGAAGCATAATCCAAGGTCAAGCTGCACAAGCTCATTTGTAGATACTCTGCTCTAAATTCACATTTCTCCATTTCTCCGCAACACAGTGTGTTGTCGTTGTGCTGTTCATCACTGGAAACCCTGGGTGACCTCGCGATCTCGGTTATGATGTTTTTATGAGAAAGCTGCAGAGTTTTTATTTCAGACACATTCAGCAAAAATATTGATGCTGGATTTCATACTTCACGAACAAACACTGGTGTGAAAAGGGGGCTGGCTGGCTATTATTAAATCTGCTATGTTACTAGTTGCCTGGTAACTTCTGACCGCATTGGTTTCTACACATCCCCTCAAAACCTGATGACTTGAAATTAACATTACAACTGCAGCACTGGCAGTCTCTGTCTTTGATCTTAAGTAGTCATGGTGTGCTTTGCTTGTCAGAGGCTGTTTTCCACTTTAAAATGTGCTCTGGATAACAAGAAAAAGAAATGAATAGTGGTTTTGTAGCATTTCTTTTCAGGTATATCAACAAAAAAGCAGACCTTGTGCTCTAATCACATAAGCTTCTTCAACAGAAACACTACAGGTGGCTGTAGCTCAGGTGGTAGAGCATGTGATCTACCAATTGCAAGGTTGGCGGTTTGATTCCTGCTTGCTGCAGTCTGCCATCAAATCCTTGGGCAAGATACTGAACTTCAAGTTGCTCCCTGATGCGTCTATCCAAGTGTGAATATTACACAGAAAGCACTTAGACAAGAAAAAGCTAATTGTTTGAATGAAGTTGTAGAAAGTGCTTTAGTAGATTACAGAAGTGCTATTTAAGAATCAGTCCAACATATTACACATTCCTCTGAGAAGTACGGTGCATTTGCACATTATGTTTGGTTTGTTTTCCAGTGTTGTTGCATCACTGTGTGTTTTGAGATTAGAATATACAATCCTGCAAATCGTCCACTGCCTCCTACAGGTCCAGACAAATGCATTTACCGTGATCTTCGATGAGCGCTTCTCCATCCCCATGGATTCCTCCAGTCTGGAGGAGTACAGCCTTCGCTTTGCCGCTTTTGGTATCGATGCTGACGAGAGAAATATCAGCGCAGGCGTGGCAGAGCTCAAGCTGTCAGACCTGGACCTGACCATCAGACCATTCAACGCCTGGCTTTATCTTCAGGATGTCAATAAGGTATGTTGATACAATTAAAGAGAGAGACAGTATAATAATGCTAAAACTGAAGCATCTAAGTTCTGTCTTTGCTATGTTTTAGAAAGCACAGCGTTGTCTGACACCCTCTGCTGGACATTTAATAAAAGTACATGTCAGATCCAAACTAAGAATCAAGGTCAGGTCACATTGAGGTTACTTTCTAAATGGAAGAAGTGTACAGATAAAGCAATATTAGTAACACTATTAAAAGCATTTACTCATAATTAAAATAGAAACTGACTAAAATTCCTTCTGCAGAAAATATATTTCTTATTAACAGGCAGCTCTAAAATTGCACATTGGGGTTTTAGTTGACTTGTAATAGTTGTAAGTGTTCAGCCCATTAGGTATATCAGACTGAATGGCAGCAATACTTGCTTTAAGCTACTTTATCAGTAAAATGTTTGTCAGTTAAATCCATAATCGTGCAAAACATTCAAATGTGATGTCCCCTGATAAAGAAAACAATGGATTTAGCAAAGAAAAAACAGTATTTGCCCTCAGGTCAACTTTTCTTTTCCTATGTTGAGAACTAGGTGACAATATCTACATGTGATGTAAAGCACATATATCATTTATTCTCAGCAAAATTGTGTCCTCAATAAGATGTTCAGAGAGGCCTCATGCTGTGGAAAAAAAAAAGATGAACAGTAGCCACAAAGTGTAGAGTGAGCCACTGCAATAATCACATGTATTAAAGATATTTAATTATGAATAATTTATATTCAGTGGAGTGCACTGCACTTCAGATTTATTTATAAAACTCCAATTCATAATGGCAGTCACCTCCAGGTGCTTCGCATTGGAGGATAAAGACCCTACAATATTGTATAGAAAATACCAACAATGCGATTATCTGCTATGGGCAAGCACTTCCCTTTAAAGGAAGAGGCATGCAGCAGAACCAGGTTCAGGGAGGGGCAGCCAATCTACTACTACGAGTAGGGCAGTGAAAGAGGAAAGAGAGGAGCGAAAACTGGGAGCTTAGAAAGACAAGGACAAAGCAAACTATTGGAGGGAGAAGTTAACGACATGCAGCAGTGGCATCTGAACACGCCGGCAGTAAGGGAAGAGGAGAAGGAGTGCTCAGTGCATCATGGGAAGTACCCCTGGGCCGACTGAGCTGTTAGCACAACAAAATCCTTTATTAAAAAAGAAAGTTTGGAGCCTAAAAGTAAAAAGGGTGTCTCTCTCTCTCTCCCAAAGCCAACCTGGGAGCAGCTTCCACAAGAGAGGAGTTGAAGCCTCTGCCTCAGCCTGCAGTCTGGCAGCAAAGAGCTCTGCTAGGATAATATGACACTGTAGGGTCTTTAAGATGGGATCCGGTTGATTATTCAAGGCTTTTTATGTGAGGAGAAAGATTTT
This sequence comes from Hemichromis elongatus, assembly GCA_015108515.1. Lineage (NCBI taxonomy): Eukaryota > Metazoa > Chordata > Actinopteri > Cichliformes > Cichlidae > Hemichromis > Hemichromis elongatus. Next base: position 16,629 of record VUQR01013246.1, on the reverse strand, counting down.
AAATTCAATTCAGCCAACAAAGAGAAGTCAGCCTTGGAGAAATATGATCTCTCTTTCTAGTCAGCACTCTCTGTGGTGTTTTGGATCAACTGAAATGCTTACAGGGAGCTTTTAGAACAACCTGATTACACAGAAATGACAAAAGTTAAGCCTAGAAGGAAAGAATGCTGGGCTCACATTAAGTAATTAAATTAATTTTGTTAGTTAATATAATTTATTGATGTGTAATAAAGTCCTTTAAAAATGACAATATGACTATTGATGTGGTTTAAAATTAAATGTTTCAAAATGCTATACATTAACATGCCTGCAATGAATATATCAGTTTATTCATTTTGAATTTCTGATTATTTTAATTTAACTAGAAGTGATTTTAAGGGCTCTGTGTAACACCTTAAGATGAAATAAAATCCAACACAGTAGTAGGAGCTCCGTTTCACCACGCTCCAGTCTGCACGTTGTGACAAAGGTCATTCTGCCGGCGCATTTCCTTGACTGGAAATGTATGATTTTGTATTTAATGGATTCCATGTTCTGGTTTGACCCTCACAGGCAGTGGATGCAGTCGGGGAGATCTTATTGTCTCTCAGCTATTTGCCAACAGCAGAGCGTCTTACCGTGGTTGTGGCTAAATGCAAGAACCTGGTGTGGACCAACGGCAAGAACACTGCAGGTCAGGGATGCTTTTTGTCTGCACTATTCTGTTTATTTCATTTCCTTAAATGTGTGCATGAGTGTTTCTTTTTGCATCAGCTGTGAAGTGCATGTGTATTTCTGCTATTATATCTATGCCGTTCTCAACATAGCTGGTATCTTGCTAATGAACAAAAATGCTTATTGATTTAATAACAGCGGGTTCTCTTATCTTCTTATGGAGCACCTTAAATAGAGTGTCAAATAATAACAGTCACACTGCCTGAGACAGTGAACAGCACTGAAGCGCTGCCATTGTTACCTCTAGAGCTTATTCTGTGTGCAGAGCTGTGCTTCTACCTGATTAGTCTCCAATAAGGATTTAGTGGATGCTCTACAAACTATTCATTCTACCTTCACTCCTTTTTCCTTCACCAGATCCATTTGTCAAAGTCTATCTGCTGCAAGATGGCAGGAAGATCAGCAAGAAGAAGACATCCACCAAGAGGGATGACACAAACCCCATTTTTAATGAAGCCATGATCTTCTCTGTGCCGTCGATCGTTCTGCAGGTATGTTTCAGACCGTGCCCTAAACCAGAATAAGAAAATGAAACATTATACATTTGTAGGAGGAAAAATGAAAAACAAAACACAGGTTTTGCAGGATAGCGTATTGTCACAAAGATGCCAAAAACAAGCCTGTCTCACTCCTGTATCTTATTTATGAGTTTTATTTGAACAAGGCCAAGTGTTTGTGTGTTTTATGATCCTGTATGTGCCTAACTAACTTACTAACCCACTCACAAGGGAAATATTAGCATGCTAGTGCGAGGGCGATGGCTACCATGTTGACCATGTTACTGTAGCATGAACCTGATATTGACTTTCATTCCCGAGTCACCACTTTCTTAATATTTTGCTTTTAAGAAGCCAGATTTTCCTACAATTTCTAAAGCGGTCTTATGCATTCTCCAAGCTTTCTGAAGGTCTTTCAACTTTTAAAGATCTGTTAGTACACCGGTACTGTTGGGGAAACACATAAATGTCTCTCTGTGTGTATGGAATACTGTAGTACTATATATATTAAACATTTACTAAAGAACTAATTGTTTTCAATATCAATTAATGTTACATCGGTGGTCTACGGAAAACCTAAACATATGCAGTACAGTGCAAAGTTCTTCCTTGGACAATTTCACTCATTTTCAGTCCAGTCCTTGTACCTGACTAAGACAATTCAAAAATAAAAATGCAACCAACTCTAGGAATGAGCCAGTGTTGTGTGTAGACATAACAGAAAATACTGGAAGAACCATTTTTAAATGTAAACTGGACAAGTGGAGGACATTGAAGTGACAAATCTAAAAAGTAACTGCAGGGTGGCTGTTAAGAAGTTATTCTCAAGGAAGAGAAACAGAAAGGAAAGGCTGCCAAATTACACAAGATCTGGACCAACAATCTATGGCAACAGGACTAATGGAGTGATTGATTGAATCTTTATTTTTAACATGTTGAAAAAAGTAAAATAACATAAAATAAAAAGAGACAAACAAACAAGGCAAAACAAAAGGAAAACGAGCAACCACAACTACAAATAACTTTCATGTTCAAAAAGGAGCAGGAAGAAGCATAAGCCTATTTAATCCCGCCCGCTTTCCACTATCTAGTAATCAAAAGACTACAGACTAATTACATTATATGTTATATGTATTTTTTTTTAATTTATTAATTAAATCCATATCTATCTTTCTATCTACCCATACATACATACACACACATATTCAATACCTCAGTAACACCTCAAAGGATACAAAACCTATAGATATGTACACCCATACCAACATGCCCGTGCACCCCCACACACATGAAAATATTGGATGAATACAAAGGTGAAATTTTTGTTTCAAATCATCGTCGTGTGTGTATGGAGGTAAGTCCAGGGTGTAGACAGTGAGTGTCTACAGTCATCTATAAATCACGGTGGAGGCTATGTGATGATTTGTGGCTGTATTTCGTCCAGTGATGTTGGAGATATTTTTAAAATTGATGGATTTATGAATGCAGAAATAATAGCATCAGATTTTGATCCATCCTGCCACGCCATCTAGAAAGTGTCTGATTGGCAATGATCTCAAGCACACTGCAATGCATTTAAAAGCATACAAACAGAGAAAAAGACACAATGGAGCACTATCAGCCTTTGACTGGCCTCCCCAGAGTCTAATCTACAACACTGTTGAAGCAGTGCAGGATCATATGACAGAGAACGGAACAAAAGGCAGCAAACACCCAAAAAGAGCTTTGACTAGTCCATCGGGAAGCTTGGAGAACTATTCCTGAAGACTCCTTAAATGACAAGAAAGCTTGCCTAAGAGTGTTCAGACTGTGTTGAAGAATAAAGGTGGTCAACCCAAATATTGCTGTTTGTATATGTTTTAATACAATTTTGCATCCATTTTCAATTTTACTACCAAGCAATAAAACAATGACGTGTGTCTTGAGACTTGCACATTATGTCGGTGTGGTTCTTGGATGGTTTCAGTCGTCAGTTCTCGAATGCTGGAATAAATGACAGACTGAAAGGTACATTGTTAGTATGTCTACAAATTTGATGATGACATAATAGAAATTCGGCCTTTAAAATGCATGGATCGGTCAAGCCCCACAAAATTCAATTACCAAATGAGCAGAGCGTAACGAGATAAGGTCAAAATAGTTGTTATGACACATTTATTGAACTAATTCTATGAAGATTTAGATGAAGAACATCGTAAAAAAGAAAAATCTGAATCCTACTTAGAGAGAAGGTTATGTAACCATGTTTCTGCTCTGCAGGAGCTCTCACTGAGGGTGACAGTGGCAGAGGCCACAGAAGATGGCCGGGGTGAGAACCTTGGTCACGTGATCATCGGGCCTGAGGCCAGCGGGATGGGAATCACCCACTGGAACCAGATGCTGGCAACTCTGAGGAAGCCTGTGTCCATGTGGCACCCGCTGCGCAGGATCTAGTCACCTCAGCACATACCTGACCCGATACCAGTACAACTCTCACTACTTCGTGTTCTTTTGAACTCTCCCTTTGTTTGTTGCCATCTTTACATTACAAAAGTTTGATGTCCCTGTAACAGAGACATAATCACCCTGGGTTGTGTATAATATAAATGAGGTTACTCACCACTCACTGGTGAGTTTTCATTGTTTTATCTTTGTTCTCTCACCTCGAAAGAGAATCGGTCTGACACCCGATCTGACACGAGACATGAGTATGTAGATGTATAATTTTGCTGCCTTAAAAGTCGTGATCAAACATTTCACTTTCAAATTTGAAGCTAGTTTTAAGTCAGAACAGGAGCCTGGCCTTGGCAGAAGCACTCCCTCCCTCTGCATGGTGCCTGCTCTGGTCCAAGCTGATTGTAAATGTGTGGAGAACGGGCGACTGGATGAGAGTTGAAGTTGTTTCTCTTTCAGGAAAAATGCCCATTTGTCTTTTCCCACCAGTCACTGATTGCAGGTTTAAGAATTGAGATGTGTTAGCGCTCTTGGATTTGCTTATCTTATATTTGTTATTAGTGAGGTTGATTAACATTAGCGGTTTTGGTATGTTCTGTATTAATTGTGCTTTAGAAGAAAAAAAAAATCCAGGTACTCTTATCCAGGTAAAATAATTGTAATTTGTAGCAGTGGTTACAGGGTGGTAAAATCAGAGATAATCAGCATATAAATATCATGCTACGTTGTTCTATTTTTACCACAATTAACGCAATACTAGTTGCATTAGCATATTTAGAGGTGTAAATAGTGCACTATAATATTGTTCTCATTTGAACTTTTTCTCTCCTGGGTGTAAAAGAAATGTTTTTCATATTATAACTACTAATAAAATGCTGAACACCATTTATACAACTCTATATTTAACACTCATGTCATTGCCGATTGATGAACTATTGTTGTTAAAACACTTCGGGGAATTGAACCTGTGATGTAGACGGTACTAACTACTTTTAATGGGTTTAAAGTTTCTTTTACGTTAGAGGAAACATCTTGATATGAGTGGTTTTCACTGGCTACTTGTCACGTTCATTTGAGCTTTGGTTATTAAACTGCCAACAAAAGTTCCCGGTCGAAAGCAGCTGGCGGGCGTTGGGGCAGTTTGAGGGGGTGAGTGACAATAAGGCCGAAACATTTAGATGAAAACAGCGTAACAAGAACCCTGTGAAGCTCAGGATGTCGAGGTGGCTTTTAATTCGTCTGAGAAATTCTCTACAACATTGTGCAACAGTGCTGTTTTCTTGTAACGTTTGAATGTGAATTATCATGTGAAATATCTGCTAACACTAAAAGCATTATTAGCCTTATTAGCCATTATTGTGATTTTTGTTGTTTTGGTTTGTTTTTTTGTTTTGTTTTTGTTTTTTCAGACACTTTTCTGGTCAGATTTTGAATCCTAAGCCCACTTTGAACACACCTGTGGTCATGTAATAGGCAAAAGTTTCCTACTGTGCCAAACAACGAAGCAATATTTTCATTTGCAGTCAGCATTTGCATTCAGTTCCATGAAGCTGTAGCTAACATTCAGCCATGCATGAAGTTATTTAGCACTCGATGTGAATGTGCCTCATGAATACAATGTATTGTGTGAATGCAGTTTGAAATAAAAAGCGATTCAACAGTTACTGATGAACCACTCGATCATTTTACTGGCACAACTTGGAATTGCAGAAAAATAAAAAAGATATTTGACTATAGCCACAAAAAAACATCTAAAAATGTAGTTTTGAGTCTCATTTTTGTGATAAAGCTCTATAAAGCATCTATATATGTTTCTGCATCTTATTATGCTCATCATGTTATCAGTAACCTGGTCTTCCTCAGGAGATGGCCTAATTGTCCTTTCTATCTTGTGCTGGGCCTATACTGACTGAAAACAGGTTTGATTAGAATGACAATACACAATTTCTTTTTCTTTTAGTGGTTGCAGTGACCAGAGTTTGCATAGTTTTATATTTTCTTACTATTTTACGCTTAATTTAAGTTTTTGTTTCAGTTGAACTTAGTTTGGGTTAGTTTTCCCTAATTGATTTACTTGTTACATTTTTACCCCTCAGCTGAAAAATGCCAGTATTTTTATTTCTTATTATTTAGGTATTCAGATTTCATATATCATTTTTTTTTTGTATTTAATATTAGATTTTGTTTTTATTTTCATTTAACTAAAATGTTTTTACATGTAGTTTTAGTTTGTACTTTTGATAACCTTGGTGATGGCTGAACTTTACTGTTACTCATCTATCGATAGCAATTTTCAAAATTTCAGGACAAAGTGTATTCATTTGGATATCCCATAAATGATGGATGGATAGTTGCATTCACAATAGAATATAATTAGAATTTTACATTCTCAGAAGTAAAGACTGGTTCACCAGATTGGGTCACCACTCTGTAAAAGACTGGGGAATAAATCTCTGTGCACAAGGGACAAGGCTGAAAATGAACATCCCCATGGCCTTTCGGCCCTCAGGTGGCACTGCATTAAAAGCGGATGGAAAGCAGTGGAAAACTGTTCTGTATTCAGAGAAATCAAAATTTGATTCCACTTTAGAAAATATGGACAGTGAGTCCTGTGAACTAAACAGGAGAGGGATCCACCCATCTGACTTTTATCAGGGTTCAGTTCAAAAACGTACACCACCGATTGTGTCAGTGGCTATGGAAATGGGTAGAATGGTGCCATCAGTGCTGAAAGCTCCCATCTAGATATCTTTTTTCAGGGAAAGCCTTGCATTAAAACAGGAGAGTGCTGAAGTGGCCTGCCTGCAATCAAGACCTTTAACCGATTTTACATTTGCACAATGAAAAATACAACAAAGAAGACTGGAGCTGTTGAGCAGCTAGAATCCTACGTCAGAGAAGAGTGGGCCAATATTTGTTTCCCAGAAGTCTGACTTCTGGTCTCCTTAGTTCTCAGATCTTTAGGGACTGTTGTTAAAAAACAAACACACAAACAAACAAACAAAAAAACAGTGGAAGTTGCACAGTTGTAAACATGCTCCTGTCCCAACTTTGTTTCTTGGTTTGTTTTAGATGTGATACTGGCATCAAATTATGAGCTAATATTTTTCCTAAAATTGCAAATAAATAAATATGTTTTCTATGTGTGAATAAAATATGACGTTAAGATTTGTAAATCGTTGCCTTCATTTACATTTTACGCAGTTTTTAATATTAATTCAAGGACCAGAAATTGTGTTTCTTGCGTGCCCTTTTCCCACTTTTTAAAAATTGCTTTCTTTTAAATTGGCAATTCCAATATGCTGCAATCTTATTGTAATAATAAAGACAATAAGGGAATATGCTACTCAGTGACTGATAATAATTTTTATTATTATTATTTTTTGACAAAGGTCGGCATTTTGATTTTAAAAGTGAGTATTTAGTGAGTAGGTTTTGAAAGGTAAAAGTTATTCGCACTTGAACTTTGTAAAAAGAGTTACGTAAGATCAGCGGCCAGTCTTTGGTTCGGTGCGCTCTCTTCAGTCTCATAAGTAGGTCAGGGCTCTTCCCTGAGCCAATCAGAATAGAGGGGCGCTGGAGGGGCGGGGTTACGTTGAGCAAAGTCCAGGAAGAAATTGTGGCGTCGGGATAAAAGATAGCGTTTTGTGCACATCGTATTCTGCACAGTGTGAGGGCTAAACGCAGACCTGTCGAGATGGCTGACAACAGAGACAAAGCTACTGACCAAATGAAGACGTGGAAGGCTAATCGAGGCGCTCAGGTCTGTATATGCATTGGGTTTGATCAAGTGTTCCTATTGTACTGCGCGGTGGCTGCCACACTTGGAAATGGGTGAGAGGTCGTTTAGGGGTAGCAGGCTAACTAAACCTATGCTAGTCTGTAGAGCGAGCTATTGTGCTGTAGTCTATAGTATGCACTTTAATGCTTTTGTTGCAGTTTTAGTCTTAAATATTTATCATACAGTCGTATTCAGTCATAAATCTGAATGTGCTTACTTACTGCTAGCGTAACCGTTAAGTTGTTTTTTAGCCAACGCTCTTTAAAGTATATGTTAAATAGTGACAACGTTTCTGACACTTTTGATCACTAAACAAACAAACAGGCGAGCCAGCCGTTAAAAAGAGAACTTCATGAAGATAAGAAGTGGGTCCAGAGGCGTTTGTTTGAACTTCAACCCTCCCAATTATATAACGGGGGTGCATTAGAGCAAATTGCTTGCGTAAAGTGACCAAGTCCACAGCCTTGAAACTCTAAAGGCCGTTTTGGAGCATGTCGTCTGAGCAGCTCTGCAGGTTTCAGCGCTATTGTTTTAACAGCACACAAGCCAAACTGCACCATCGTTTACACGTGTCAGTTTCTTTATGTTTACTGCAGTCTACGTCTTAACACCTTGTGCAACATTGCCATTATCTGTGTTAGTTTCATAGATACTTCCTTTTATATTACTATTTTTAATGGCAGTCAATTAAACTATTATACACACTCATTTTACAAAGACTGCGGAAAGAACTGCTATTATTTATTGATTAAAAGGTTAACTGATCAGCTTAGACTGCACCAGTTTTGATTCTCTACTGAAGGTATTAAGTGAAAGCCGTTAGACTGTAAAACTTCTTTTTTTTTTTAAGTTCAGGATGTATTTATTTTATGCTTCATCTGTTTGTTTTTTTATATTGATTCTGTTTTTAGAAACCAGATGTGCTGACCACGGGCGCGGGCCATCCTGTGGGAGACAAACTGAACTTGCAGACTGCAGGACCAAGAGGACCGCTGCTGGTTCAAGATGTGGTGTTCACAGATGAGATGGCCCACTTTGACCGGGAACGTATCCCAGAGAGAGTGGTCCATGCCAAAGGGGCAGGTGAGGCGTTAGGATTTAATCATGTTGTTCTCTTTATCTGATTCACTGTCTTGTGCACACTGATTACTGCTGATTGTGCATAAGAGCAAAAGGATGTCTTTTGGTTTTTTTGTTCCATTTATTCTTTTGGAAACGGTAAAAATAAAATTTTCATTTGTATTCACAGGGTAACAAAAATGCTTTGTGTTCTTGTAAATAAGCAAAGAAAGACAAACTTTGACCTAAAATTGTTGATATTCAGGTCAATAAGACATGGCTTAGCCCCACTATTAGACCCACATCAGGTCTAATAGTCCACAGATGCAATACCAAAATGACTCACTGTGTAGATGAGCTCTGTTATTATAAAGACTTTAGACATTAATTCTTTCTTAGCTCTAATGTCTAAGGCATCAAATTTGGTAAGCTGGTGCTCTTAATAACAGCCCTGCGGTGTACTCATTTCTGACATAAAGCAGGGGCCTGGCCCTTAACATTGGAAAGTGTTCAAATCTATGTGCAAATTTGCCCGAGGATTGATTCTGGTGCAGGCAACATGTAACTGCATTAAATTACCAAGTTAAACAAAACAACCAAAAAAAAGCAGTCTAATAGGAAATGTGGATTTGGCTTATTTGTGGATTTACGCCAAACAATTGCTAATCTTTACAGGCTTTACAGATTAAGGTTTGAGACTCTGGACAAATATTGAATGAGTTGTTTGTTGGCCTACTTTCAGAGGTGTTTGATTTGACCCCGTGATAAATGCAGTCAAAACCAGAACGCAAAATTAGTGAAACTGAGATAAACAAATGGGCATTTTCTTTTTGCTTATTATCCAGGAGCATTTGGCTACTTTGAGGTCACACATGACATCACTCGCTACTGCAAAGCCAAGGTGTTTGAGCATGTCGGCAAGACTACACCTATTGCTGTCCGCTTCTCCACTGTGGGTAAGTACGACCATAAAGGAATTCATGGCTCTGCCTTGTTGATGTGTTCATGGTTATAGATTATGTTACTGGGGTTTGTGTGTTGTTGTTTTTTTTTTCTTTTCTTTTCTTCATTTTTTAGTGTGATTGTTTGGACTCTTGTGTTTAACATCTGTAGTAGCATGCTACATCACAAATCCATACTGCCTCTTCAGCCTCTTCCCAGTCCTCCTTTAGCATATTTCATATTTTAAAAAAGTTATTTTTTTTGTTCTTATTCTGAATTGTGGCGTGGCCTTTGCCTCAGAACTTGGACTAGACTTTAAAAAAATCCTGTTTGTTTTTTACTTTTAAACTGTAGGGAATATTAAAAAACGTACCCCCTGGATTATATGAAGCCTTTATCTTCTCACAGCATGTTCATGTCTGCTGAACACAGATAATGAGCTTAAAAAATATGGGGAGAAAATGCACATGTGCTAAGCAGTTCTGAAACACTGTCATAGGAGAATAATATGGACAATTAAAACATTATATCGAGTGTTTCACGAAAGTGTGGCTGTATTGGATGTTCTAGTGCTTGTATGAGTCATAAACAATCCTTTGAAAATGGAACGTGTGAGTAAGGATTGAGAGTTGTAAGCAGGCTGGCGCTGTGTTGGTAAGTGGTGCTGTAAATGGCCTCAAGTCTGACTAGCTATCCAAACAGCTAAACATGAACACAGGAACTTAAGACAGTAGATCACATCTCATGAAGTTTACTGGTTCTTTCATATTTGTGAAACTGCAACAACAAGGCATATATAGAAA
>VUQR01013243.1:0-39691 GCA_015108515.1 Hemichromis elongatus | reverse complement strand
TTTACTTTCCGGCTCTTTAAAACGAGCGGCGAAATGGCGAGACAAAGCACCGAATGTGTCAAATGGAATGATAATGAGGTGGAGCTGTTGCTCCGAGTCACAAATGAGTTCATATTAATCTTCAACACGGCCACTAAAAACTTATTGATTTAAACTGAGCAAACAAAACAACAAAACAACTGCGGTACGATGCCGTCTGACCGTCTTAGTTAAAGTGGTCACATGACTGCATCATATGACTAACATACGTCACCGTTTCCAAAAAGCTCCGTTTTCCCTCCGTCTCAGTGTGGACGGGAGGGCGAAACGGAGAAAAAAAGATGCGTTTTCAAACGAAAACGCATTAGTGTGGACGTAGCCAGCTCTGAGTACGGACGGCTTGAGTCACAATCACGCCTATATGTGATCCCTGAGCAACACCCACGCTTGACTTCCTAAAGGTCAAGTGTGAGACAGTGGCTGTCTGACAAATACTTTACCTGGGCATGGCTTTGCAGTGGTCAGCAGGGAGAGAGCAGCTTGCTAAAAAAAAAGTGCTTAATTTGCAGTAAAGAATAAATGTACGATAAAAGTCCTGCATCATTTATTTCCTTTTACAGCCCAAACTTATTGGTGTGTAATTTGTAACAAGAATTGTGTCTGCTTGTTTTGTCTCAGCAAAGGGCCTTAAGAGCTGCCTAGATGGTCTTTTGAAACTTAGGTTTTCCTTATCTGGAGAATGGATGGAATGACAGTGGTGATGAACAATAAGCAGTGTTCAGCTCTGAATTTTTTTGACATGACTTGCAGGAAAAATGAAGGCGTTTTCGCTGCATTCCATTTAGCTTCTTCAGTTCCTTGTTACTGGTATTGTGCACGGTGGATGACTGTGATGCCGCCCTGGCTTTAATAGACATGTGAGAAATGGCCACACTTATTGTTTCCATGCAGACGCCTGACCCTAGGTCATCTTGAATTAAATCAAAGCACACGTAACCTGATTAACAGAGCTTGTGTTACTTGGCAATCGATCATGTTGCCAGGCTGGGCACAGTAAGCTTGTCTGCTTTCTGTCAGTGTTTTAATGCTGTTCTTGTGTCAGGAAGGTCACGGAATAAACTGTATGCCAAACTTTGGTTCTGTCCAGCCTAAGAACTTGCCAGCAGCACTACCTAAAAATAAACCGAATGAATAAATATAGTAAATTAAAGACACCAACGTGAAAATAATATATATAAAGCTTCAACAACTTTCCATTCCTCGCCTTTTATTCCTTTTATTATACAAGAGTGGCAACAAACTAGGAAATGTTACTAAGAGTTGTGTAAATGTCTTAGGTTGGTAATCCGGTTACATTACAGCTTGTACTGTATCAGTTATATTCCCTGTACTACGGTGAAATAGTACCTTAGTTTTCTCCTTTGTCATGTTATTTGCTACAAAGATTATTGACAGGTATGTTTTTGCTGCTGCTGCTAAATCTTTTGTAAAAATGTGCATAATACATTTTGTGCTTTCCCTTAAATTCTGTCATATACATATGGTGCACTGTTACAGTGGCCAAAGTTTCAAATATTGACGTCACACCATGCTCAAGTAATCCCTGTAAGCCATAAGCTCAGGCTTTAGACAGCACTAAAAGGTTTGAGTTCAGACAGTTTTTTCTGCCTTTGAGTCTGTGTGATGTCAGTGAGAAAGGATGAGTGCCCCACCCTCCTGACAGGCAGCCAATCAGAAGACGGTTGGCTTAAAAGACGGGTGGTCTTAAAGTGAGTGGAGCTAAAAGACCGAAGGGCTGCCCAGCATTTTATCAACCGTGACTCATGCAGGGCTGTTCAAGAACAAAGGCTTTGCCTCTTTTTAGCTCTGAGTGGGACACACTTCTTCTAGTAATGCCAATTTTTTTCCTTTAAGAAATCCCATGTAGTAAAAATAACATTTAAATAAAATTTAAATAATTTTATAACAATTAAGAACTTTAAAGCTAATGTTAAGGTAAATATAAGCAGACAGAAATCAAGGATTATTGCATTTTAATGTGTTCGGTTGCAACCCTTTCTGCATATTTTCCTAAAATGTATTAAGTATGTATTTTTAAAATCCATATAATATATTTATACAGTTGGAAAATGATATGAGTGATTAACAATAAGCCGTGTTTCATGTTGCAGCTCAGTACACCGGATATTTTCACTTACTGGGAGCTTCTAAAGGCAATTTAGCGCTTCAGAAATCCTTTAACCTAAGCACATAAGTGCTTTAAATGTGCTCATCACCAAGCTTAGCTCAGCAGAGTCTTAGTTAGCGCTGATAAAGAAAAATACACTTACAGTAGGTGACACTGTAATGTGTTCTGTTTCCTAATCTTACATTTAATCTTCAAATGTGCATGTCAGTATGATTCATCAGACTATTTCTTAAGAAAATACGCCAAGAGGATGTCACAAGAGCTTTCATTTAAATTTAATTATATGTAAACAAACAAGAAAAAAAAAATCAACTTTCAGAAATCTTCTGTGGCATTTGATTGTGTATTTCTTCTAAACTGTGTCCATTTCAGAAAATATTTTAGATGAACATTTGAGCTTTTATGTTGTAACATATGGAAAAACACAACCTTGAAATGTCTTGCAATAAAATAAAAATCTGGTAACGGGGTGCGTTGGCTTTGTCTCTTTGGCTGTGTATCCCAGCAGTATGGGTACATTTGTGACCCTGGCAGAGGTGTTGGAGGCCCGGGGCTCACCGCTGGATGAGGATGAGGTCTGGTGTCTGCTTCTTGCCACCACTGATGCCTTACTTGAAATATCCAAAAAAGGTAACCTTCCTTCATCACCTTCCCAGTTCCCCCATTTTTTTAAGGACAGGGCTTGATTTAAAACATAGATTGTATATTATAAATGGACATAGCCACTGTACTCATTAGTTTATGAGGTTTATGAACTGTAAATGTTTCCTTACAGGAAAGATTATTGACGTTTTTAACTGAGGGTCCTTTCCCCACGGACCCAGAGTCACATACTCATTGACCCCCTTTTCAGATCTTAAAGTTACATTTAGTATCTCTGATATTTTTTCTCTTGTAATGTTCAACGACATTCAGACACACTTTGGCTGAAAGCATGCTCTCATTTAAAGAAATCTCTTTTTATCAAATCTCTTGAGCTAGTGACAACCTTGTGGTGTGCTCTCCATTTAGGTTCAGGCAACATGTGCAGCGTGCTGAGCCCGGGCTCAGTGCTGCTCTCAGCCAATGGGAGTCTGGCCTTCAAAAGCTGTGCTCGAAATGAAGACGTGGCCTCCTTCACAGCTCCTGAAGTCCAGCAGGGTCACACCGCCTCCTCGAGGACTGCAGTCGAAAAGGTGTTGTGTTGTTGTCTCTTTGATATTTGCGGTGCGTGCTTGTTCTGAAAAACAGATGTTTCAAAAGCACATCTGTGGCCAATTTGCTAAATGTGCAGCTGACTACATTTGGAAGTTCTTACACTAACCAAAACAAGAACCATATTTGGAGATCATGCATGACACCTCGCAGTATAAAAAATGTATCTCTAAATGTTAGAGACATGTCATGTTAACTTATTTGTAGTTACATTTTTGGTGTGTATCTAATCCTCAGATGGTTGTATACTCACTGGGGATGACTCTTTATTGGTGTGTTGACTATCACCTGCCTCACAACCAGGTACTCCTCCTCCTATATCTTCCAATAATGTCACTCGTCTATATTCTTAGCACTTGCATGCCATTTGTTTTGCTTTGTTCTGTATTTTTCTCTCCAGCCAGTGCAAATAAGTGCTGAGCTGGAAGGTTTGCTACTGAGCATGTGCGAGGACATGATGTTGAGAAGGACGGACCTGCTAACAGTCCTGGAAACCTGTGAGCTACACCACAAGGCTTCAATGCTTCCTCCTGCAGAGCGTCTCATTAGGCAGCTGGTGGAGGATGTTTACAGAAACTCGGTGAATAGTGGTTAAGTGATTTGGTTTAAGCTCAGCTGGTTACCTCAGATCATGTCTGGTTTTGATTTTAATGATAACTCTGCTTGTTTTCTTGAGTTTGACAGTGATTTCTTTACAGGCTGATCACGTGTCCATGGCTGATAATGGATCCCAGCTAACAGACCGCAGTCAAGTGGTCAGGGACAGATTACACAGTAAGAAAGTGCTTCTAATTGTCAAATATAATGTTACTGAAATGCCTTATTGGCTTAAAGCATTAGAAAAACAATAGCACTTTCATGTCTGTATATTAAACGTAAAGCTGCTGCTACGATTAGGTATAGTTCATTAGTGCTCATTAGTGAAAGTGTAGATCTAGTCGAGGTCCACCTGATAGAAGGAATGCAGGTCTTGGATCATTTAGCACTTTGTCTGAAGGGGAAAAATAGTTTAATGTTGATTGTCAAAAGTCTGGTTAAAGTACACTACCTAACAATGCTTTACAATACCATGACATTGATGTAAGCCCAAACTATAGTGCTGATTGGTGCTAAATCACTAGTCCTCTAGTGGCACTGATGGGACAGGTGCTCTTCAGATGAGTCATGTTTTAAAGTCCGTCCCACTTTTCTCTAACATTTTCCATGGCACACTAAGAGTTTTGTCATTTCTCACTGATTTGTGTCATTCTACGTTTTTTCAACTTGCTAGCTGTCAAGCGCCTGTGTCTCAATTTTGACTGCTGACCCTGTGCACTGCTCTGCTAGCTAAGTAAACTTACGCTAAATATTAAAGTAAGCAAAAGAAATAATGTTATACTAGTAGAAGTTATGTTGTTCCTTCGGGGCCTCCAAAAGGAAATCCCCTTTCCTACTGTTTATGATTGCTTGAAATGATGGCAATGAGACATCTTTCTGGAGGACCAAAGAAATTCAGCTGCCTTAATTTCATGTGTGTTTAAAGTGTGTCTGGGGCCTTCCCAACTTGCATTGAGCCCCAAGCCATTGCTTGCACTGACTGGTGGCAATTGTTGCCTCTGATCATCATAGTAGTCTCATCATCCTTGGACTTGTCCCAACTTCCAGTCTTTAGGCTAAGCTAACTACTGTTAGACATGAGTGGCATCAGTCTTTACCCAGTAAGAAAGTTAAGAAGCATATTTTAAAAACAATATTCAGCTTTTATGTGACATATGTGTTTATTTTTCAGGGAGCTCTTTTAGTAACTCAACATGGTCACTGAAGAAGAAGATGTCTGGAACATTCTCGGGGGTATCTTATTCAACTAATGCCACAGGGTATGAAATGTGTTTTACACATCTTATAACAGCTATTTGGCACATTTTAAATCCTATTTTGTTTGCTTCACGGGTGTTCATGTTTAGCTAAATGTATTTGCTTAAATGAGGTGTGGTAAAAAAAAAAGTAAAAACCATAGAGAGTAGACAAATCCCGAAGGAGTGTTTAAGAAAGCTACTTCCATCAAAATTTTCCTGCTGTGTGCACAAGCTATCATCTCATGAGTGACGGGTCTCACCTGCCATCAGACTGAGAATGGAAATCTCATTTTCCCTAGGATTCCTTCGGGAGGCCGACAAATTGAGAGATACGGCAGCTGGCAGCAGCTGAACCGCAGCCCCAGTAGTCCTTATATGGATGGTAATCGAAATACCAACTCAAGATCCCTCACACAGTTTGACTCCTCAATGAGTCAAGTGAAGGTGAGTGCATTTGTTACATTCTATAATATAATATACCGTAATGTTACCCAAAATAATTGTGATAATACATGTATTGATGGCATGGTGGTTAGCACTGTTGCCGCACAGCAAGAAGGTCCAGTTCAATCCCACCATCAGGCCAGGTTCTTTCTGTGTGGAGTTTGCATGTTGTCCCCGTGTTTGTGTGGGTTCTCTCTGGGTACTCCAGCTTCCTCCCACAGCCCAAAGACATGCAGTTAGTGGAGATAGGTTAATTGATCAGTCTAAAGTGCCCACAGGTGTGAATGTGAGCGCGAATGGTTGTCTGTGTCTATGTGTTAGCCCTGCGACAGACTGGCGACCTGTCCAGGCTGTACCCTGCCTCTCGCCCTATGACAGCTGGGATAGGCTCCAGCGCCCCTCGTGACCCTGAAAAGGATAAGCAGAAGCAAAAGGATGGATGGTCTTCTGAGGTGTCACTTTTCACATCCGAAGTCTGTAAAGGGGCAGAGAGGTGCAGCCTGAAAATTGGAAATATTGGATTTAAATTGATAAGAAATCGGTACATTCTGCCTTTAGTGAGACACTTTTTGGAGACCTAGTTTAGTAGACCAACAAATCTGGTTGGCACTAAATTTTCCCCTCCGTTTTCCTTTGTGTTGCAGGACCTGGGTCCTGAGTTTATTAGAGTGTTGGATGAGCAGCTAGTTGTCTTGGAACTTCCTGGATCCATTGTGGTGAGTACAGTACTGATATTTTAGGAGATTTACTTTCAAGGACGCACAATACTGGAATGTAGCTAAGTGCATTTACTTAAGTACAGTTTTGATGTGCTTTCCTCAGCTGCATTGGTCTCTAGTAGAATGCAATATTAATCAGTTTAACTTCAATCAATTGAAAATCCATTATGGAAGTCTGCAGAGTAATTATATTTTGTAGGATTAATACTTTGTCTATTCATCTAAAAAATTATCTTTCATAGTGTATTTTTTTCATCTATCACCAATATTGACCCGTCAGTCCTATTGGATTAATTAGATCGAAAAAAAGAATAAAAATCTGATGTTCTTAAACTCCGGTTGCTCTGTTTTTGCAGTCAAAGAAAGGGAAATCTCCTACCACTCAAAGAGAGTTGAGTGTTGTGATGCCGAATGGCCAGAGCATCCTTTTCAGATGCGAAGTGAAATCCAGAGGAGGAGACGTCTTTGACATGATTGTGGCTCACTTCAACCTTGTGGAGCATTTCTACTTTGGCCTTGCTTACATTGATGGTAAACGTTTTTGTGTGGTGCGGGTAACCTCTAACTCAGGGGACGGCAACTCCAGACCTCGAGGGCTGCTGTCCTGCAGGTTTTAGATGTGTCCTTGATCCAACACAGCTGATTCAAATGGCTAAATTATCTCCTCAACGTGTCTTGTAGTTCTCCCGAGGTCTGTAATGAACTAATTTGATTCAGGTGTGTTGACCCAGGATGATATCTAAAACTTGCAGGACACCCTCGAGGCCCGGAGTTGCCCACCCCTGCTCTAACTGATACATTATGAAGTCACTAAATGTTTTTTCTTTTATCTTTTCTCTGGTCAGATAATGAGTTTTTCTTTGTGGACAATGATACCAAGATTTCGAAAGTTGCTCCAGATAGCTGGAAAAAAGTGCCTACAGCCACCTTTGTCCTTTTCTTCAGGGTCAAATTCTTCATCAACGACATTTCTCTTCTTTTGTATGTTTTTTTCCCCCGTTCAATTATTGCCAAAAGCCCTAGTTATAACATTTGAGGGATAAACTTTTGAATGTGTGCAATCTTCTCCATTAGGCACAAACAGACCCGTCATCAGTATTACCTCCAGCTTAGGAGAGATCTTTTGGAGGACAGGCTGTTCTGTCATGAGGAGACTGCTCTGTACCTGGGAGGTCTGGCCCTGCAGACGGAGTATGGAGACTCCATGCCTGAGGTTCTGCACCTGAAGCTAAACTATTGTTAGGATATAGTTATATGCCATCACTATAGTTAGTTAGTGACTCATATATAGATGGATCAACCTGGAATCCAGGTAGATTGTTTCTATAGGTCCTCCTTATCCATCATACCCTTAGTTTGAGGTTGAATATTTTATTATTATTCTTTGATGATGTCATTATTGTTTAATTCTGTTCAGAAACTATTTGAATAGTATTAACATAAGGCTGTTATCTGGTGTTCTTTGTAGGTATATGGTAGGAGCTATTACCGCCCTGATCAATATGTCTCCAAGAGTGTGTTGGAGAAATGTGCCTTGCCTTACATTCAGGGGGAACTGTTGCGACTTCACACCAACAACGCTCAAATGCTCACCGACGAATCAGAACTTGAATTTCTCAAGGTAGCAAACCTGTCTTTATTGTGACTATAACAACGTTAACTACCATATATCTTTTATAGCTGTGACCACTGTTAGTCTCACAGGAATGATGGTTACCACTTTGTGTTTTCTTAGGTTTGTCAACAATTGCCTGAGTATGGCGTTTTGTTCCACCGTGTGACACGGGAGAAAAAGCCTTCAGACGGAGAGATTGTTCTTGGGGTTTGTGCCAAAGGTGTCATTGTCTATGAGGTTAAAGATGGCAGTAGATCTGCTGCTCAGACTTTCTACTGGAGGGACACAGCAACCATCTCGTCTTATGTGAGTAGAGTAATAGTTTCTTCATTAGTTGGTAGTGACGATAAACTCAGTGTAAAGGATGGAGCTTTTGTTTGCTAAGCTTTTTTTAAGCCTCATAGTGAGAGTTCTTGCTATCACCGAATTAGGCCTTTGAAACCACACTCTAAACTTTTTCATGGCAGCTTTTTGTTCATCACAAACTTGGCCATTCCTTAAACTCGCCCTGTTAAATTGGTTGTGCTGGTTATGAATGATACTTGGAAGCTTCCTCCAAGCTTTATAGAGTTAGGCTCTATGGAATGACAAATGATTTCCTTTCATGGTCTAGAAAATTTTCCTTCATTTTTCTGCAGAAGCATAAATTTATGGTAGAGTGCCGGGGCAGCAAGAAGAAGCACACGTTCATCACGGAGAGGTCGAAGATAGCCAAATACCTTTGTAACCTCTGTTCAGCGCAGCACAAGTTTAATAATGAGATGAACTCCCGTCAGCTAAGCCACAGCCTGGTGTCAGGTTAGTTATTGCAGTGTTACTCTTTCTGAAATACACCAATCTCAGAAGAAACTAGCAAAAAGACACCAATAAAGTCTACTCTGCTGGGAAAATACTAAAGATGACTTCTGCCTCTTTGTTCTCCAGAGGAGAACATTGTGCAGTACACAGCAGTGTGCCGTACTCAGAGCAGCCAGCTCAAGTCCTTCTCGTGTTCTGAGACCCCTCAGGATGACAGCGGTCTGACCACGCCTCAGAATGACTCCATGACAAAGCTGTATGATGATGTCACAGCCAGGTTCGAGGCCCGCATAAAACAGCAGCGCCTCAACGAGCAAAGGTACTTTTCCAGTAGTTTTTACAAGCATTACACTGTGTTCTGACACTGAAAAGTCAATTTACAGATGAACCAAATCTTTATGACCAGGAAAGGAAAGGAACACTGATCGTCTTGTAGCACCTGTGCATGTCGAGGTGACAGATATATATTAGATGATAAGTGAACAGTTGGCTCTTGTAGGAAATGTGTTGGATGCAGCAGAAATGGGCAGGTGTTAAGAGCCAAGTAACTATGACAAGAACCAACTGGTTGCTGCCAGTCACCTGGGTTGGATCATCTCTGAAACAGCAAGGCTTGTGGTGAGTACTTACAGGCAGCGGTACCTAGGGCAGGGACAAACCTCCAACTGGAGAGAGCATGTTGGGGGATGTGCTGGAAGAAGACTGATCCAAGTCACGCCTTACAGGTCTTGAAGGATCTGCTGCTGTCGTGTTGATGCCTAATACCACAGGACTGCTTCAGAAATCCATGCTTTGGTGTGTGAGAGCTGTGGTAGTAGTGCAAAGTGAATACCAGCTAGTGGTGGTCATAATGTTTTGGGTCCTCAGCTTTTTATCTCATAACTGCAGCAACGACAGAGGAGCATTTGGCTTTTATGGCCTCATGCTTTCATGAGAATGTCAGTGATTCCCCTGCAGCTATGTAATCCTCATCTAGATTATTATTTTAATAAAAGTGTACTAAACGGGTTTATGGAAGAGCAAAGATATTAAAGCTTTGATGAAGTTATCGAGGGTAATTTTTTGTGCTTTGTGCTTCTTATTTAATGCTTGCTCCAGCAGTCAGCGCAGCACTGTTATGCTCTCACCATCGTGCTCTCAGAGGAGTGGATCTGAAGCCCATTGTGGTTCACCAGCAGCTCGAGGTACAGTGTATAACCAAGTGCACTTTCAGCCACTTTAACCTACACATGACAGGTGGTTTACAACATGTACCTTTATGATAGAGCAGCTTCCTAAAAACATTTAATTCTGGATGGTTGTCTTGTGATTCAGTGCTCCATCATCAAATCTTTGAAACACAGCTGCTTTTCTTATAAGTTAACTCTACTGCTCCACTTCATCTCTCATAGAAACTCCAACTAAACTGGGAACACCATCTGAGAGAGAAGTTATATGTGTTACCTTAAAGAAAGACCCAAAGCTTGGCCTGGGTAAGCCAAACTCACTTTGTATATATAAAATGCTGTTTTCAGAACCAGCAGGACATAACTAATACACGTTAGATACAATAACTGTGCCAATTCTGCTACACATTTGTACTATTCTGTATAAATATGTGTGATGTTTCATGTGGAATATGTTCAACCCAACAAAATCTCTGTTTATCCGGTTTATGTTTTTAAAGGTATAGTAATAGTTGGAGAGGACACAGTAGGACGTTATGATTTGGGCATCTTTGTAGCCTCCATTGTGCCTGGTGGACCTGCTGATAAAGATGGACGCATCAGAGCTGGTATGGACTTGCACTTGAGGTGTCTATAGAGCATTTGAGGTCACATGTAGTCTGTACATGTACTGTCAGTGGACACTAGCACCATTTAATTTCACCATGACCTTTGGCTACAGGTGGCCGTCTGATCTCTCTGAACCACATCAGCCTGGAAGGTGTTACCTTCAGCGAGGCAGCAGAGGTCATGCAAAACAGCCCAGAGGAGGTGCAGCTTATTATCTCACAGCCGAAAGGTGCTCTGTGTGCATGTGTGTATGGATGTATGTGTGTGTGGTTCCTGTATGTGTTTAATAATACTTGAATATTGTGTTTTTCGCCATATCCCCATTTACTTCCTGATGAAGGCTCTTTGAACCAGTTGATCTTGAATAGTTCTCGGCATTCCACAATCCAAGTGTGGGGCATTGAGTCACAGGCTTTCTTGTAGTCAGTCCAGGTGGCAGTCAGTTTAGTTGTTATGAGCATTGTTGTTATGGGTTCTTCTCCCATATGCTCATCCAGTATTGCTCGATCTCCAGCCTTTGATGGGGCTGTTTCCATATTGTTCTCCTGCCACTGAGAGAATACCTTGGATAGCATAGTGGATTAAAGCTGGTTTATTCTCCTTTCCTCTATCTCCCTGGTATATCTCTTCAAGCAGTTGGCCAAGGGTCTGAATCTTTGCTTGGTAGTTTCCAAGGCATCACCTATAAGCAGCTTGCTGTACTTCTTAGGCACTTCTTAGGTACCTTCTTCATCGCACCTTTATGCAAGTCCAACAGTTGGCTAACTTCCCTCAGTGCAACCTTGATCGTGGCCTCTAGTGTCTCTCTCCATGGAGGGTACTGCTCCTTGTGGCTGTTCATCTTGTACCAAAGCATCTCTCTGATCACTGCTACCATGGTGTAGATCAGTGGATTAGTCTCAGTAGACTGCAGTAGAGCTTGGTAATTATCTACAGCGGGTCCAGGTTTCCAGCTTTGCCAAGAATCTATCTTTTAGGTTAGCTGCTCATGCACTCAACGCATGGGGCTTGGTACCCAATGTATATATATTTTTAGAAAGGTAAAAACTAACAACTAGCAACAGCTATAGTTACTGCTGTTCCTATGCTAAGCTAAGGTAACTGGCTGCAGGCTCAAGCTAAACTACTTTAAGAAACAAGCTCTGCCTTCCTACACTCATCAAAGTTAACAATTTTGGGCAGTTATTTTGATGCAATATATTTTTCTAAACCCTACTTTTTCACCTAAAATAGGGCTTAAAAAGTTTTCTTTACTACCGCCTTCATTGCTGTTTCAAAATTATCCTGTACGTTTTCATTTATGATTCTTTGAATACCGCTTCTCCTTCTTACAGTGTCTCTGCCATCATCCCCAGTTCCCATCAGTCCCAGCAGTAATAATTTTCGTTCTCCTGGGTTGAGAAAATATATATCCCAGACAACACTGATGACAGATGGACGATCAAGAGATGATAGCCTCGATGAGATTGTTTCAGTCATGATGATGCCAAAGACCAGCAAGAAACTCCACTTCCCCCCTGAAGTTCGAGTTCTCAGTACACGGGTAACATCCAGTTTAGGGATTTAAACTGTGATGATTCTGCACAGGTCATTGCTAAATATCTGTTTAACAACCTCTTTTAAACATTCTACAGGTGATAAGACAAGGTAAGGGCGAAGCTTGAACTTGTGTTGTTAATGTCTGTGTTATGTTCAGGATAGCTGTTCTCTGTCATCATCTATGAACTGCGTGAAGCCGGAAGAGATCAGCATGGAGCTCAGGAAGCTATCAGGAAATCTGGGCATTAGCATATCTGTAAGTTTGTGACATGAATGAATATAGAATGAACAGGTTGTGCAGGAAATCGCCCATTTTAAAGATGTCGATTGCAAAATGAGATTTTGGAAATAGCTTTTTTGGTATTAGCATCCAATAGCCTGTATCCATCTAACTAATGTGTTAACAAGGCAATAATTTGATTAAAAACATTAGGCTTAACAGTCATGGATGGACAATTAGTACAGCAGCTCATCTCCAGCACTAGACTGCACCCAATCTGATTAACATCTATGTTCTGACAAGATTAGAGAGATTTACCTTTCTTGACCTGATCTGCACTGTAAAAGTGAGCAATACCACTCTGTAAAGTACTTCAGTAGTGAAAGCTCCTTTAATGATGTTCTTCAATAAAAACATGCAGAATTTAAGACTTAGGAAAATAACGAGGATACAACCAGTTGACAGTCAGCTAAGTTGAGTTCCCCCATTGCAAAGAGACTGACTCAGGTTGATTGGAGGATGCTGAGAATCTGTCACACTGGTCGCTGTGCTATTTTTAGTCAAACTTAACCTTCTTAAGCAACTTTATCGTCATATGTAATATGGTATAAATATCAGTATGTCTATGTGGTCATGAAGTTGAATTAAAATGTGCTCTGTTAATGATGGTTTAGGGTGGCATCAACACTAATCTTCCTAATGGAGGAATCTACATCAAAAGCCTTGTTCCAGGAGGGGCTGCTGAGAGAGACGGACGTTTGCACATAGGTATTAGACTCCTGTGTTAACTCAAGCAATGCTAAAACCTAATGGTTTAATCAAATTCATTTTTTTAAACCACAAAAAAAACCCTAAAAGCAAATAACAAAGAGGCACAGACGAATCAGAACTACAATATCACACATTTGTAATTGTAAATAGAAGAAGGAAAATAGAATGCAGAGTTATAAATCTGTTCATTTTTCTTGACTCTTTCATTTTCAGGTGACAGGCTGCTGGAGATCGACGGCACTAACTTCCAGGGCTTCACCTACCAGCAGGCTGTGGAGTGCTTGAGTAAAACTGGGGAGGTAAATTAAAGAAATGTGACTACAAGGGACCAAAGATAACCAGTGTTTGCATATGATGGTGACTTATGATTTCAGCCATACCAATAATGTGGATTTGTGGATGTCAACGTGAGAAACAACCACTGCATGATGGACTGCTTAAAATTTTAAAACGGATTTGTGTGATCAGTTTTTAAAAACTCTTGAAAAACATTTGTATTGGTATTACAGACAGTCACTAAAGTGCCAGTACTGCACTCTGTCTATGCTGCTGTCCATTGTGCCAACTATAACACCCGGACACTACAAATGTGGATTTAGTTCTGCTCTTCCATGATTCTGAATTTGAGTTCTACATCATGTGTTCATCGTGTCTCCAAAGACACTTAAAGATTGGATATGAGTGAGCACGGCGTTCAGACTTAGTCACATTGTCTGTGAAGGTTCTCAGTCATCCAGGTCATCGTAGTCTATGGAGCTGTAAGGAAAAGGCGTCTGGACTTCTTTAGGTTGCTTGAAGACGTTTCACCTCTCATCCGAGAAGCTTCTTCAGTTCTAGAGTCAAATGGTGGAGAGTCCCATATTTATGCCTTGTGGGAGTGTCCCTCATAGAGGGACAATGGGCCCCCTACTGATCCTCTACCTAATCACACAGGTGTGAAAATGGGTGTGGGTCTCAATCAGCCATGGTTTCAGGTGAACTCATTGTGTCACATAGTCACATTAGTAGAAATCCGACATGAATTCCATTTCGGTCCAGCTGCAAATTGATTTATCCTGTCAGTTTTCAGTCTCATCTCTTTGCTGCATATCAAACTGAATTCTATCCCACCGTGGCCATCCATTTACATTTTTCCTTTTGTTACTCTCATATCTCCTTTCTCTTTTTACCAAATCCCAATCTTGTCCTCTCTTCTTCTATCATAGGTAGTGTCCTTGGTTGTGGAGAGGGAGGCGGTCAACCCACCCAGGGTCTCTATTATTGCTGACACCAGCAGCACTGTATCCAATCTGAGCCTGAGTTCATCTACCAGCCAGCTAAGACTCAACAGCTCCTCATCTGTGAGCACTACTTTAAACACGATATCTGATCGGCCCAACGAGTACAGCTTTGTTACTGACGGTATGACACATCAGCTCAGGTTTAGAAATTAAAACATATATACGTGTGTGAACATGCACGACAGACCCAACGACATATTCATGCTCTTCAGCATCTTTTATTTACATACAGACACGGTTGCTGTTACATAAAGAGCTGCAGCTCTCCCGCCGCCAGCTCAACAACACACCAACCACAGCACAGGACCCGGTGCAAATAATAAAGGCGGCGGGCATGATTGCGGATGGTGTGCAGGTGCGTCCGCCTTCCCCGCACGCCACTGCAGACCACGCCCACCACAGTGTGTGTGTGTGTGTGTGTGTGTATATATATATATCAAATACATGCATGCATGCAGTGGGGGAAATAATAATTTCATCCCCTGCTGAATCTGTAAGTTTCACATTTGTTGCTCATTTGCAAAAAAGTAAACAGTCTCTAATTCTTATGGTAGTCTAATTTTAATTAGGAAATTCAGAATGTTAACCCAAAATCCAGAACATTATATAGTATAAATTTAAGTGAAATCAGTTTTTGATCCCCAAGCAAAACATGACTTAGTTCTGGATGAGAAACCTTTCATAGCAAGCACGGGAATTAGACGTTTCATGCAGTTAGACAGTAGGTTTATCTATTGGTTACACAGAAAACAAGAGACAACAATGTCAGTTTATTGTCTTCTATTAACTTCTCAAGCAGCAACTTCCAAAATACATACCAACCAACCAACCAACCAAATATGCACTCTCACATCCATCCACTCATCCCTAACATCCCATAGTCCCTCCACATATACTTTCAGACCCCGGCTTCTCGATTCAAATTGGCCTATCACATAATCCTTCCAGAGAGGAAAAAAAAAAGAAAAAGGAATAGGTGAATAAGTGAACTTTTAGAAGTTGGTGTAAGATATTTATGAGGATTTAAGGAACATGACTTAGCAGTGACATTATTGAATGAAGGTATTTACTACACACTCTTCTATCTTCCCTCCTCTTCTCCTTCGCCCTTCCAATGCTTCACCTTATCATTATCCCATCACCGCCCCTATCCTTGGCCTCAAAGACAACACCAAGGAGGTGACTCTGATCAAGAATGAGAGCGGGCTGGGCTTCAGCTTCCTAATGTGTGAGCTGGATCCACCCACTCGAGATTTTGGGAGCCTCGTCCGGATAAAGCAGCTTTTCCCAGGTCAGCCTGCTCAGCAGAGCGGCAAGATCCAGGAGGGAGATGTCCTGCTGGCCATCAACGGCCAGCCGCTCAAGGAGCTGTCCTATCCAGTATGTGCAGAAGCTAAATTAAAGTAGAGAATTTAACTCAAATTCAAAATGCATAATCATCCTCGGGGCTGTAGTAGTACATTTTCATCGAGATTTACTTCAGAATCTTTTTGCATAACTGGGACATGATTTCTGGAAAGAGACATCACTCCTAAATTTTCAAATGCACTTTTCTGGTGCTTTCAGCAGCACAAGGCAAGTGCAATTTAGTTCTGTTATTTTGAAGAGGAGGCTGACATTTTTACAGCTGATATCCACAAAAGTGGACAGCTCACACCAAAACAATCTGTAGGATAAACAGCACTGCAGGCGAGAGGGAAAATTTGTTAATTTGGTGTGAGTCTTCCATTTAAGTTTAATCATCTGTGCTAGTTTTGTTAGCGGTCTTTGACTTGCTTCCGTTCAAACCAGATCTAGTCTTTTGATATTTTATGGAGCCGTATGAATACTAATGAACTGGGTTTCTATGTAGTATATACTGTGTTAATAATCTCACGATTATCTGTATGCATTTTTGTTTGTTGTCAACTTTTCATCCTGCAGAAGGTGCTAAAGCTTTTCAAAACTTCGCCACCTGAAGTCCAGCTGACCGTCTGTCGTCCTCCACCAGGTAAATATGCGCTCTGACACACGCACGTACACATTACTGCGTGCACCGACTTTACCCACTTGTCTGTCTGTTTACCAGGGATTCTTCCTACAATTGATCAGTTCACTGGTTCATGAGTGACCTCATTGTTATGCAGCGCCGGCATTGTCTGAAGCAACCGTCTGCTTTAGAACAAAGCAGGAAGTGGCGACAGAGACTGAAGGGAGAACGGCCGATAAAGCTGTTTTGATCAGTTGACAGGAACATTAAGCTGATCTCATAAACGGACTCCAACACTGTAGAAAGGTCAGGAATGTTCCACAGCGTCATCTGATGTGACTTGACAGCAACACTGTGATAAAAAGCCTGTGGGAGTTTTGTCATATCTGATTACATTGTCACTTTTTATCACTGTCAGAAAGACACTAGAAAGTCTGTTTAATGGCGTTTGATAGTCCACAGGGGTAAACACAGCTCTTACATAACTAATCCTAACACAAAACATTGTAATTTGGCATAATGTTGCTAACACTAACATCTTACATAACATGCCATGACATGAGGGAATCTAACTTTTATTAGATTAAGAGGCTGTGCTTCTAACTAATAATTATTTTTGTTTTTCAAAGAAACAAAGACAGGATAGAAGAGCAGAGAGACATAGTACGGCTACTTCTGGACAGAATATCTCATGTATAGGTGAGTTTCTGGATAATGAGAAATAATAATGATAATGATGTAAATTGTTAAACCCAGACTGTGTACATAATTTCTGTAAAATTATTTGTTTAAATTCTTTTTCCAGGGTGGAATGATTAAACAGCATACATCTTTAATGTCATTAAAAAGTAACAAACAAGAATCGGATGCACAAGTTTGAATTTATTTGGGATTTTTTTTCCAATCCTCACAGCCTAAAATATATAAACAGCCACATAATATATATAAATTCACTCAGCAGGGTCTGTTAACTTCTTCTTCTTCATTACAATTGACTCCAACTGGAAGTTTCTCTTTGCCAGCATAAAAAGGATATGTTTGACAGCACTTATTGGATTAACTATTAATCAGAACAATGGGAAACTTGAGGCAACCCAGTGAAGAAAGGGGATAACTGTAGCTTTGCACAGGTTGGGATGGTCTCTCTTTGAAACAAGTTCCGATTCTAAGATCATCAGTTCAAACAACTGTAAACAAGCACACATTATTTGGATCTATTTCCACTTTGTCTGGAAGAAGATTCAAACTGCCAGATGACAGAAAATTAAGAGAAACTCAACATCTGACCTGGAATTGAACTGGAAAATGCTGGAACACCGGCATCAATGTTCACTGTGAAGCAAGTTTTACATTTCTTCTTCTTATTTGGTCGAAATGACAAAAGGTACATTTAAAGAATAAAGAATGAGGTCCTCAAACATAAAAACAGTGTACCAGCTGTCAAGCATAGTGGTTTGACTGTTTTGGTGCGATGGTACTGGCTCATAAAAAGTGGATGGAATAATGAAGGAGGAGGACTACTTTCTAATTCTTCAACCTCTCCCTCTTCAAATCAAAAGCTGGATGTTTGAAAATTGCACACAATTGGTTTTCCCAGCAGGACAATGATCCCAAACACACATCAGTTTTGGAATGGAGGCAGACTAACATTGACTTTCTGAATTGGGCTTTTTAAAGCCCCGAACTCAACTCTATGAAAATTTTTGGACTATGCTTAAAAGCCGGGTCCATGCCAGGAAACCAACCAATTTCAATAAGAAGAGTGACCAAAACCCTCCAGAATTTTGCCAGAAGGTTTTTGCTGGCTACCAAAAGCATCTAGTCAAGGTGCAGCTTGTGAAGGAACATTTACCCAAATATTAGTGAGAGTGTATGTATTCTTTTGGGCCTATGTGGATTAGAGAACATCCAGAATACATTAAAAGCTGTGCACACAATTCTTTTTTAAAGATGTATACCTTACACTGTCCATCTCTCATCTAAGCTTAATCACATTTAACACTTTCAAGAATTATTCACATTTCAATGTCATAATATTTAACATAATTCTCCTGCCTATCCCCCACTGTGAGATCTATCAACTCTCACTGATCTTAAAGTGTTTGTTCATATCTTATCCACAAGGTGGAAGCATTGTGCTACATGTAACAACACTTTGTCTTGCAACCGGAGATCACTAGTACAGAGTTTTGTGTTATGATTTAGTTCTTTGTTATGGCTTTGTTCTATTTTTCTCACAGGTAAACCACAGCAAGCATTTTGGTGACATCAAAACAAGAAGATGACTGGAGTAAACCTCTTAAAATAACAGGATGTTTTCATTCAGAGGGATGTAACCTTCATCAGGCATTTTTGTGATCCACTAACTTCTGCTTCTTTTTTCAATTTAAGTGAAATTTTAAGAAATGCAAACCTTCATTTTCTCACAAAAACAAAAGCCGTTAAACTGAGTATGACCTGAATACGGATGATCTGCTCCCAAACACCCATTTAGTATATGAACAAACCGGGCAGCACACACACACATACACACACACACACTTCCCTGGGTGAGGAGCCAGCAAAGGCCCCTCATAAATAAGGGTTCCTGTATTTTCAGTGAAACCCAGTAGTGCATCTGGATCCCATCAGAGCTTGTGTTCCCTTTGCAAATGATCCCAAATGTTTCTAATTATGCCAGTGGAATCGGCACGAGGATGTATGAGCATGCATGTGTATGTTTCTGCGTGCGTGTAATCGCCCTAGCAGACGTGTACGCCCATACACTGGCCTCTGTTTATTCATGAACTGAGTAACAGAGATGGACAGCGTGGTGTTGACCTCTGCAGCCTCTGCTAAGGTCACTGCTCGTGGTGATGACAGATCAGTGAAAGACGGGCTGGAGATGGATTTGTGCGGCCTTTCAGATGTTTTCTAACCCTTTTGTTGTGGTGTACTAATAAAAAAAAAAAACTTCCACATCCATCTTCCATGCATTTAGATCTTGTGAATGACTCTACACATTTCTTTAAGTCGCACTTTGTTGGATTTAAAAACAAAGGTAACAACGATTGATTAATGACTTTCCCAGTTTTAGTAGTAAAAGCATTACCAGAGGTGCTGCTTCTGAAAGCAGGTGTTCCAAGTTAATAAAATAACCCTGATTAGGAATAGTTTCTCAGAATGCCCATGATAAATTTATTTTTAAAAAGCTCAGATTAGCTTAGATTGTTCTGCTTTAAACCAAGCGAAAACCTACAAAGCTGGAAAATAAAGCCAACATTTTAAAAACCAATTTTGGTCATATGGGTAAAATCCACATTCATGTGACATCATATGAATGGTACATTTGGTAAATGGTATTAAAGCTTGTTGTGATAATCATTATTGATATAATTATTGTAATAATCAGAAGACCCCCTGTGGGCAAGTACTTGGTGACAGTGGGAAGGAAAAACTCTATTTAAACAGGAAGACCCGCTGGCAGGACCAGGCTAAGGAGGGCCAATCATCTGCCGTGACTGGTTGAAGGTAAATTAAACGATCAATTCAGTTTGTACTGGGAATACATTTTGTTTTAAGGTTGTTTTCTGCTGGTAAAGGTTAGCATCCCATTTAACAGCAGGTTACGGATGCTGCTAACCAAACTAGCCAGTCAGCTGACAACCCTCCCAGGCTAATGGAGAGAACCAAAATGATAAATTGGAGACACAACAATAACATTTCTGACATACTAGTGGTGGTTTAATTCAAATAGTAACAACTTCCATTTTTTATATGCAGTTTTATGCTACTGACCTGGATATATTATTAACTTTACTTACCATAAACTATAGCATTAAGGAATAATTTTATTTTAGAATACAAATGGGTTCAATAAATAAATAATATTCCTAATAAAATAACTTATATTTTTACATGTTATGGTTTCTGCAGACTTCTCTGTGACAAGGTTCAGCAGCTAAGGACATTATTAGCCAATGAAAACAGTAGAACATTTAATAGATAGTTTGATATTTCCCCGAAATTGGCAGAGGGTAAAACAGAGCATAAATAATGGAGCTAAACTGTCTGTGTTTGTGTTTGTGTTTGTGTGCGTGCCCAGAAACTTGGCAATAAATGAATGACAGCAGGCAACAGCTTGCTAAGAGTCGGTTTTATAATGTGGCACTTGAGGCTCCAAAAAGTAATGCTTTAAGGTTAATAAGCTCTACTTCCTGGAAAACAAAAGCAGGTCTACACTTTAACCTTTAATGTGGCATATGAGCACAATGAGCACTGTGCACTTAGTGTGCACATTTTCACTCTCATCAGTTATTCCGTCTCATGGAGTCAGATCTTTGACTTCTATAGCCCCGAAAATAACATGATAAAAACTCCACAAAGACAAATAGGCCTCAAAGACCTCTCTTGTCTATTAAAGGACATTGTATGGGATTCACATTTTCCACTGTAGCTACCGTGACACACAGCCTCATCCAGAGGCAGCAATGGATGCCAGTGATTGCATGAGTTTGGCTGCATGCCTCCGTCTTTGATGTCACCTCTCGCTCAGCTATTTCCCCAATTAAATTGATTGTGCTAATGTGTAAAGTGGGCCGTCGCGATTAAAGGTAAGCTGTGTTGTTTTTGAGAAGGGCTTCAAATCCATCACCATGGCTGCAGTGCCAAGCATCCAGCGACACAAACTCTGTGCATGGAAAAAGCCCTCCAGCCCTGCTCGAAATATAAAAGGGAAATCATCAAATTTGACTTATTACTGGTGAGTGGAAAAGGAAATCCTAATTATAATTATATCCTGACCAAAATGGGACAATATTTAAAAATGAAAACATTGGTAATTGCACATCCTAATGGAGGTGTTTGCCAAAGAAGTCCAGATCTCTGGTGAAGTCAAAATGGCAGAGAAGACAGAAACGGTAACAGAGGAGATGTCAGTGAAAAGGAAGTAGTCAAATGAGAAAAAAAACCCAGCTCAATATGTCAAATAGATGAATAGAGGGTGAAGGGCTAAGGACACGTATTCACACGTGCACACGCAGACACATTTTGAGAGAAAGCGTGAGAATCAAAGGAAATGGGAGAATTACTCAGCTAGTTCGTAATGTGTCAACACCGTTCGGTGTGGGAGGTCACCCAAACCCGTCTGGAACTCGAGGGAGAAATTCGGCTGCTCTTTCAACGGAAATCCTCATCATACATCTCTTTAAGAAAGCAAAAGAGCCTAACGAGAGGACCGACGAGACCCGAGCTGGAGCCAGAGCTGCGGTTGTCGCAGTCCATGAGGCGGAAAGGATCGTGAAAGATTTATTCATTTTGATGACAGGAATCCAATAGCTCATGTGTCAAAGCTAAGAAGAAAGAGATACTGTATTTAAACATTATCAAATGGCATTTAGAAGGTTAGTTTGTCACTTGTTTATGTCCCCCTAGCACAAAAATGACCATTTATACATCTGCCGGACAATGATAAGCTCTGTGATTGGTGTCAAAGGGTTCAGCAATTACTTCATTAGATATGATTTACAACTCTCATGTTCTCTTAGCTCCACCTAGTGGGAGTTGTCCACACATTGACAGGCTCCACCTATCCTGGGAAAGGTGACTCTAATGTATCTCATGTATGTGTTCCTTCTCAGCAACACCAATTTCACACTTGGTTACACCCATTTACATCTGGGAGCTACACACTACATCAACAACACGCCCAATTAAAAGTATGGTGGCTAAAGAGGACGTCCAGCTCTCAAGGCATTTGGCAGGTACTTAGATCACCCTGGGGGCATTCTCTGAAAGCATAAAAAAAACAAAAAAAAACAACATATCATCTGCAAATTTGATATTGCAGCACTTTTGCTGATTATCTCGCATTTCTCTCTGCATACTGTTGCTAATGTTTGGTGCTAGCAAGCAGTCTGACAAGTTACAAAGAAGGTTAGCAAGTTGTTTAAAAATTTAAAATAGAGATAAAGGCTGAAAAGAAAAGCAAAAGGCAAATTTTTAGAAGTTGTGGTGAATGATCATTGCTAACTGCCAGGTTCAGTTGTTGCATTGCTAATTCACTTAGCACATGCCATACTGCAGAGCTGCCAAATTTTCTTCATTATTCGTATTCGTAAATGTAAAGCTTGTGAATCTGAGGTCTCAAGACAGAAAAATAAAACCCAGTTATCTTCACATTCATTCCTGTTGCGTTGCTCATTGCACTGTTGGCCCCAGTGGTTCTTGGAAGAACAGCATTACGGGCTTCAGTATTCTTGGGTTCTTTTAATGCCATAAACCAGCCTTTTCAACTCTCACTCAACACCTTTTCCCAGAAGAAAACCATCTGTGCAAAGGATAAAGTGGCCAAAAGGAAAGAGGCTCAGTCTCTCTTGCAGGACCTTGTGTTCTTCATGCTTCAAGGCCAAATGTTCTGGTTATGAGCTTACAGCAGTGGAGGAATGGTACTCGTAACAGACGTGGACAGAGGAGTGATGGGAGTATAATTCGCCTGAATCCCTTTACAGTGATGATAAGACCAGAAGGATAAGGTATTGTGTGACAAATTAACTCATTTTTCCAGAAGCCTTAATGAGACTTACATAGGAAGAAAGAGTACAGTGGTGCAAAAAAACAGAGGAATCTGCCCCTGTTTTACATTAATAAAGGAGGAATAATATAAGAATTATGAAATTTAGATACAAACTGTATTCCAAAAGGTGAAAGGGCTGTGCAAGAGGTCAATCAAATAAAATTGTACAAAGGAAAAATGTCAAATGCTGAAACTGTGAAATTTAGTTGGATTTTTGTTCTGTCAAATATATGCTCACGTTAAAATTAAATCTGGAAATTGAATTTAAAACGAGCACCTTCAAATATGATATGATAAAGGAAATGAATTGTGATGAACAATGAATCTGTTTGGCATCTTGCTTGTCTGAGCAGACGTTTTAAATTACTAATACTGGCAGTTGTAGCCTAGGCAGTAAAAGTGTATATTTTCCAACATAAGGTCAGCGTTTGACTCTGGCCCATGGCTCCTGGAGGCTAAATGTCTGAAATGTATTGCCACACTTGTTTTTTCAGCCAAATGCATGAAGCTAACCTTACTTAGATTCAGCTGTTAACAGCTGATAACAATAAAAACATTTGCTACTTCAATGAGAAAAAAGACCTGAAAAAATTATATTGAAGCCCTGAAAACGGGGATGGGCTCGAGTCTGCAGTAGCCTATCGTGTTACAAAACCCCAACTTTAAAGTGCAAATAAACATGAAGACCATTTTATTCTTTATAATTTTTCCCTCATGACCACTGCTTTGACTTCACCAATAAACAGTATTGGTGTAAACATTAAGTAATAATATGGAAAGATAGGGGGCGCTAACTAGCTGGCTAGCTGTCAGGTAACTGAATCTTCCGACATGCAGGCGCATGCGCCTGTTTAGAGCATATTTGAAGCAAAAATTGTAGCAGATGAATGTGATTAAGACAGCAAAAAAATTGCAATGTTGTTAGTTCAAAAATGGGGGACAAAAATGGGGGGAAGTTTGCAATCACAAGCAGTCAGCTACTGTCTTCAAAGTGTTTTTTCAAGACGGTCATAAAACATATAGTAGAATGAGGTTACTTTGTGATAATACGGTGATGACTTGTTATAAATCCACGTAAACTCCAAATCTGCTGCCGTCTCTTGCAAAGCTGTTGCCATTTACATACACAGAAATTCACATTAAACAGAGATTTGCATTAGCTACTTACATTTGGAGTCAAGCCAACCTCATAGATTTGAAACAAATTCAAAAATTCCTCGACCATTAGTAATATAGTTGCTATGAGAGAGCAATTAAGCAACAGAATGATAGGCGCTGGCAGCCTTGTTTTTCCTTAAGAATATAACCAGTGGGGAAGCATTTGAGTTGACTCTTCTACTGCAAAGAGATGTGTCAAGTTTTACTTACTGGCGCAGACCGACTCAGATTGATTGCAGTTTGTTAATAAATTATTTGCAAAACCTTTGGTGAAAATGAGGGCACTCAGTTTCACTCACTTATTCTGTTTGGAATAAGATTTCCTCTCACCAGGCAACATGTGCAACTGCCTTCCAATTGAAAGCAATCAGTAGAAGTTGACGATGTTGCATACTCAACCTCTGGGCATTGCTGCTCACTTTAAGATAAGATACAAAAAGAAATACTGAAATATGTTTAAATGAAAAATTTAAACTCTACACTTTTCCATGTAGCAGTTCAGATTCTTTCCGTGTAATTTATTTATCTTTAATTCTGAGAATATTGTGGCTTTACGGTACTTTAGAAAACTATAAATGCGGAGGCAATACTTCAACTATTCATTTTAAAGATGTGTTTAAATTTCCTAAGACAGCCAGGCCTCATAATTCATTTGTACATATGGCTTAAGACACTTCTAAATTTGTTCATAAACTACAAGCATATTCAGGTAGGTGGATGTCAATAAATGACTGATTACATTAGTGTAATTGGTGCATGTGCACTGTCAGTAAATGAGGGCTATTGTGAAGCCAACAATAACTTTGTCATCTGGGTGGCATCACCACATGAATGTATAGGGTCAAATCCATAAAGTACAACTCTCACTCGTACTGTAAAGCCAGCCCATCTGCTGCGAGAGCCATGTCTTCTGGAGCTCTTTCTCTCTTTAAGCCCCCGGCTGCCTTCTTGTCCAGGAGAAACAGACTAAGCTTGGACCCTCCACCTCGCTGCGGCAGTTAACATCAGCCCCTGTGAAACAAAGCGAGACGGCATCAGCCCCAGACAAGTTTTATAAGCCCAAAACGCTCTCTGTCCATGCCTCAATCAACCCTCCCGTCTCCCCCAAAGGCCCTTTGTCCTCTGTCAGACCACTCCTTTGGGGCCCATTAGCACTCGCAGCTTGAGGTTTTACTTAAAGAAAAAAAATGATCTTAGGCAGAAAGCAAATATCATCTCAATGGGCAGTAGCCAAAGATTGGAAATGTTTTGATTCTAGCAAACTCTGTTCTAGTGGTGACCACATCATAAATTTGAGGTTTCTGCCTGTGATTTATAACTCCTAAATGATTTAACCTGCTAAAAAGCATTACAGTTTTTGGCTCTGTTAAGGCAAATGTGTGCATGTTTTCTTTGTCTGTAAGGGTAAACACAAGTGATATACAGGAGGCTCTGATCTAGTTTTTTTCTTAAACTGCACTCAACATTAAAAAGTAAGAGCTTCTAAATGAGGCCTTTTTCTTTCCACATCCAAAAGCAATCAAATCAAAGGGGAAAAGAGATGCATTGTATCAATGCAGCAAGCTGTTGGCAAATTGTACCCCTTATATATTTCCTACAAGAGGTACACAGAAAATTCAGACTTTCCAAATCAATGCAATTCAATTTTATTATTACAGCATCGAATCACAACAACAGTCGCTCCAAGTTGCTTTATATTATAAGTTAGACCATCCATTAATACAACAGAGAAAACCCCAACAACATATGACCCCCTGTGAGTAAGCACTTTGGTGACAGTGGGAAGGAAAAACTCCTTTTTAGCAGGAAGAAACCTCCAGCAGAACCAGGCTCAGGCAGGGCCATCTGCCGTAACGGAGTGGGGTAATAGAGCGTAACAAAACTGAGAATCTTTAGTTCTGCAAATGTATTAGAAAAAACAAGACATTTTCTCAGATTAAAAGTTCAGATATTTTTATTTTGCTTTTTTTTTTTTTTACCTGCAGTGGCTCTGATATGTTTTTAAAAAAGCATTTTTTAAAAGAGGAGGAAATAAACCCTTTCCTTTTGACAACAGTGTAATTTGTTCAGGCTGAGCTAGATGTTCCAGCCATCCTTTGCCATCATTTTCATCCTGGTGCTTCGTAGATTTTTAAACAATATTTTGCGTAATTTCAAAACCTGTTGTCTTTTTTACTGTATGCAATTCACAATTCTACAAATGGAGTTTTTACATTTCAGGATCTGCGGGGTCTCTGTCATTTAATATTTTGCCATTATTTCACAGTGGCAAAATAAACTGTTTAAAGAAATATTTGGTCACCATTTGGGTTAACGCTTGCAGTCTCACACGGATGCAGATAGAAAAGTGAATACTAGCAATAGCGAGTGAAAATGAGTTAAATCCAGGTGGCTTCAACCAGCAGTGGGACTAGCCAAGCAAGAGGCTCATTCCTAAATGAGTGGGTACCCCTGCAGGATGGATGTGGTTGGGGCTGCAGAAAGTGTCACACGGAACAGAAAACTGTACTTGCAAATCACGCCACACACCAGCAACAGGCTCAGACCCACAAACCTTCTAAGAACCACATGAAAGAGTCTGGACAGAGTTTACTAATGAGAAAAAAGTCAAAACTGAAATTACAATCTTCAAATCGCACTCGCTGGTATTTATTTTGAGCATTTGTTTCTGAAGAGTGCTTCATATTTGATATATTTGAACATTTTATATTCTTTAATTCACAGTTAAACATATGATGATTGATGATATATTTGAAACGTCTAAAAGAAATAGCCTTTCCATGTGGTCCTTATATAATCTATTAAATTACTAAACTGATAGAAAGTCTACCATGTTGTGATAGATAATATTGTTATGTTATTGGGATATATACTAGAATAGGAGACTTTGGTCCTATGGATCCTCACTGTGCTACTATATTATGGCAAACTCCTTATTAAGGATAACAAAGCAGCAACTTTATCTTCTGCTGCTACGTTTTGACTTAAAATTGTGGTTTTGCGGTTGATTCTCTTGCTTCTATTCAAAGCAGCATATGCTTTTATAGCAAACTGATAGCCCAATTAGCTTCTCACTACCTCTTTAAACAGATGGGCTGTGATCACGGTGTTATTCAAATCTGTAATATAAAGTAAGGACACGGGTCAGCGACTTTGGAAATGTGTACATAGTGAGGGTTTCAGCACAAGATGGAATAGAGTTGTCGTGCATTGGAGGGATAATTAGCCACATGCTCAGGTTTTGGAAATAAAACACTGCAGAGGAATGTAGTGTGACCACACCTCACTGCCCTCGCTGTTCTTTTGTTTGACATGAGGATAATGGCAGTGAATGAAAGGAATTCCCACAGAACTCTTTTACCCCTTTTTTCACCCTTCTAGTTCGCGTCCCTTTACTGTTTTCTCTCTCTCCTTTCTCCCTTCCATCTCTTCCTTAATGTATCCCCGTGGATGAGCAGAGCTGTAAATCTCAGCCTTGTATCTGTCCATCACATCTCATAAAAGTCTTATTCGTCCCAGCAGAAACTCAGGCTTCTCTCCCCATAAATGTTTTTTGGGTGGCAAAGATCCCTGTAAATAATTTGTTGCTGTGTATTTTACAAATCGTGCTCCCCGTGTGATGTCCATCTTGTTTCAATAATTTCCCGGAATGGATGATTTGATGCACAGCATACACAGATTGTTACAAGGTGGACAGGGGTTTGAAGTGAAGGATGGACACACACATGCACAGAAAAAAAGAACGACTTTGCATAATGCAAAGTCGTTTTTTTGACCTGCAGGGTTAAACTATCTCTGCCTCTTATTTGTGCTCCTATGGGCATTTCTGTTGCTTTTCCTTTTGGGAATTTAAGGATACAAAGAGTCTTTTTCTGCAGGTTCTGAATCATTTATGATTTTTGACCTCAGACCCAATAAATTCAACCATTGAACGAAACCTGGATGAAAGGGTCTGTTTGCATAAAATCCTTCAGCTGGATCAGCAAAGTTAGCTTCGATTACACAATAACGACTCTCCATATGGGGGTCATTAATGCAACAAAACCAAGAATCATTTTACGCATTCAGCTAAAGAAATGTATTTCTTTAGAGCTCATTTTAAATGGACCTAGATGCAGCACTGTTTCCTTATATGTATTTTCTCCTTTTATGTATAAAAACATGTGGTGCCTTTCAAAACCACAAATATAAAGCTTTATTATTTTTTATATAATTTTGCAAAAAAAAGTGGCAGTATTAAAATTTATGTTAAAGAAACAAAACCAAATAAACAATCAAAAATATTATTAATGCTTTATTTGTTACCGTTCAGCAGAACAATACCGAAATATAAAAACATATAAAGCCTGTAATTATTTTCTTTAGAGGAGAGAATATTTCTAAAGTTTGCTCTAACTTTTGCTCGATGTTGTTCTCTCGAGCTGGTATTTATCTGTGGTCAGTAAAAAAAATACCTTTATAGGAAAGATCAGCGTCTGTTTTTATAACTGGAGCATTTATTGCTACACATATTCATATTTGAATAATTAATGATCTTTTATTTTTCCATTTGATTCTCCAACCTTGCTGTTTTTCACATTTCTCAACCAAATGTGTCCAATGAGATCAGTGCCGTTTATTACAATATATGCAAATCCAGAAGATGGCAGTGCAGAGCTTCAGCTACTGTCAGTACAGCCTGACATTATCTTGTGCTCCAGGTTGTGCTCAGTAGTGGCTCTAGAAGTCTTGAGGATTCAAGACTGACATGAATGTAACTTTGGCACTACCTGAAGTTGATCCTGATACAACTGTGTGTAGGTTTTTGTTGTTGAGGTTGTTTGTTTCATTTTTTTTTTCTTTTGTTTTTCATACTCTTTAAGTTCAGCTCTGTCCTTCATTACAGAGAATTGCAGGAACTATCAGTCTAACTGTCTTTGTCTGCTTGGCCATTAGCGGAGCAGACAGACCATCAGATTGGTAAAGTATGTGTGTTATTAGTGTGTGCATTCCTCTCTTTTTAGTGCACATGTAAATGCATGGATGTGCTTGTGTAATTGCATACGCGTGACTCTATGTGCCATTATGTGAAATCTGTGCTCTCATCTTAATCGTGGATCCAAGGATGGAACTAGAGTGGAGTCAATTATTCTAGTTCACTAATGGTAAGTCAATATGTCTTCAGCTCACATAAAAATAAACATACTGAGCTAAAAGTATGTACGTGTGGCATATTTGTTAGCCAAACCTGAGCTTCAAAGTAATATTAATGAAAAGTAATAAATTCTAGCTGAATAAGCGAAATTGTTAGCTAGAATAAAGCCATGTTTCTAAAATATCTCCATTTAAAACACAGAACTGTTGAAAGCATAGCAAAATAGTGTTGGTCAGTCAGACTAATATCACATTGTCTGATGTCAAAAAGGAGACCAAGTGCGCACCTTTGACATTGCAGTAGAGAATCTCTGTTTTTCGTTTCCACGTGTAAATGCAGAAATTGTTTCTTAAAATCTTCACCCTGCAGTTTTTCAAAATCTCCATTTTCAGTGACATAAAACAGCATTTACATGTAAACAAACATACATTTTAAAAAATCATCACAATATCCATTGCAGTGAAAAAGTATTTGCCCCTTCCTGATTTCTTAATTTATTGCATATTTGACACACGTTCCAGATCGTCAAACAAAATATAATAACGGACAAAGATAAATATTTTTCAGAAGTCTTGGGGATCATTCTTTTAGGTGGGTGGTGGTTTTCGCCGACCAAAAAATGGATGACATTTTTGCCCAGTTTCTTTCTTATTATTGAATCATGCTCTTAGACCTTAACTGAGGTAAATGAGGTCGGCTGTTCATTGGATGTTATTCCAGGTTCTTTCGTGACCTCCCAATTGAGTCTTTGATGTACTCTTGAAGTAACTTTTGTAGACTGGCCACTCCTGGGAAGTTTCACCACTGTTCTAAAGTTCTCGATTTGTAGGAGTCCCAGAGCCTTAGAAAGGATTTTCTACTTTATACATGTGTTAGAAGCTCCATTCTTGAGTGAGGTTAACAGGCTTCTCTGAGTTTTCCCTATAGGACAACCTCTAGCATTCTGTTCAGAATCAGGCACACTTGAAACACGACGGTTGGTGAAAATAAACACCCACTGGACTTCATCTGGACAAACCTGGGTGGGTACGTCACTGATCTTGAGTTGCTGTTTCTCAACCCAACCACAACTTTTCCAGACCCTAGCGGTTGGCGTTTGGGAGCACGCTCAGTTGCCGCTGCTCTGTTTCCTGAACATTTCATGATGCTTCACAAACCTGTGAGGGGCTGTAAAAAGTTATATTTCCATTGCGGCCCATGTGTGTGGACTGTGGACAGGTCTATAAGTGTAAGGGTGCATATGTCTCTTTGTGTGAATAGGTGTGTAGTGGGTTATTGGCTGCTCCTCTGTTTATGAATGTGTGTAGGTGTGACACTGGTTGCTCCATCTGCCATGACCTCACTGTAATAATGACACCATTAATCTCTCTAACTAAGATTCCATCCTTAACTTCTGATGACAGTTGAAGCTCCTTCAGCTCCAGCGTGTGTGTGTGTGTGTGTGTGTGCTTCCCTGCATAAGACATATGCCCCAGGACACACAGCTGAGCCGGCTGGTGGAGGCTAACGTTTCACTACATAAAATGTGTCATCCTTTCTCACTGTGATGGATATTATATCCATGCCTCTTCCAGGTGCCTGGGCTCTGTTTGACTGCGTGTGAGCATGTTTCCTGACTTACTGTACCCTCGCCATGGTTTCATTCATCACCACCCTCAGACATTCTTTTTCCTGTCAAAAGAGAAAAAGACGAGAGACAGATGATCTTTGTTTCTACAAAAAAATAGTTCTTTAATTTCCGCAAGTGTCTTTCCTCTCCCCAAAACCACTAAGTGGGATACAAAACATGATCTCTTCAGACTGCCAGTACAAAAACCCCAGTGGCACTCCAGACGGAAGCCCATCCTGTATTGTCTTTAGATATGGACTAGATCATATAGACTATGCATGTGGTTTCCTGGCTGGGTAAAAGTGCAGCAGCAAGAGGAAGACAAATGTTGAACAGACATTACCAATGCCATTTATTTTTCATTGCTAAAGGATAACATCTTGGGCATTTTACAGCCCATTTACTGGACTTTACTGGCACATCCAGAGTTTCATTCATTCACTCACATATTTCTCATACACCCTTTTAAAGACTTGGAGTAAATTGCTGTTCTTCCTCTATTTCTTTGGGCAGTTCCCTTTAGAGGAGAGCATCTCTCTCTATCACACCAACCCTCTGCATGTCCTCCATGAACTTCCTCTGTGGTCTCTCTTTTCCTTCTGCATCGCTGTACATATTCAGCATCCGTTGTCCAGTGTATCCCCTCTGCACATGCCCAAACCATCTCAACTTTGCTTCTTTACCTTTATAGTCAGAACACCTCTCCTGAGCTGTCCCTCTGATATACCCTTTTCTAATCTTCAGCTCGGCCTTCTGTTTTTTTGCTAGTGCCATTGTCTCCAAATCACACATTACAGAATGCTGTTAAGTGCTTCCCGTAGTTAAGCAATGTATGCCTCAGATAATATTTTTCAGGGTTACAGCAGTTACTAAGATTGGCACTCTGCAACTCAGTGAAGAAAAGGATGTTATTCCAATGCAGCAGCCGTCTATTAAGCGGTGGAACAAGTGCAGTCTCACAGCAGTTTTGTAGTGTGCATAGCTCACTATAGCGCTACCACACAAAATTAAGGAAACAATGCAAATACAGTTACTGTGGGGAATAAAACCAGAGCACCAAGAGGGTTGATGCCGTGCTGATATAAGACCCAATTCTGAAATAGAAATCAAGCTATACTGTGTAAGCATTTACATGGCGATTGCTGTTAACTGCTTGCATCCAATTATATAACAAGAAAGTAGGTCTGCACAGCATCCGAACCAAAGCTGCTTTTTCTGTAATAACGTGATAACATTTGCAGGTTTATTTTAAAATACAAATATGGCCCCGTTGGATCCTTGACGTGCCAGGGTCTATAAAGCTGCACATTTCTGACGGAGCGTTCCCTGTAGAACTTCAGTTTCTTCCTGTGGGCAACTAATGATTGGCAGGAAGCGGAGTGTAATCTCATGATTTACTGATATGAAAACACAACTGGTGCACTTTATGGTTATTCTGTTAGATTTTGACACTCTTACATTTTCTTCACGGTGAACTACAATGTAAAGGAGCACATGGATTCTTTTGAAGGTGGAAAAAATATTGTTATATCATGCCGTGCTGATACTAAAAAAAATACAGAAAGAGTATTAGATTTATAGATTGCATGCATTTATCATTCTTCAAAACACTACACCCACAAATGCAGGACATTCCAAGTGATTTGGGGTGTGTCTCCCTCTACATATTTCTGATCGTTGTATGCGTCTGGCTGAACGCCCGTGGTTTTTGATTCATGCACATTCAGAATATCCAGAGGTCACTGAGGTCCAGCACGAAGCGGAAAACAGCATTCCTGTTAAATGGTTTGAGCTTATCGACACGGAAGACACAAATTTCAGTTACTTCAGAAACAAAGTGGTGGTTGGTGAGAGTACTCTGGAGCCGCAGGAGACCAAAAATGACTGACCCGGATCGTTTCCAACAAAGATTTTCAAGCAGAAGTTGTCTCTTGCCAGAAGGCGGTTTTATCACGCCGTAAAGTTCAAGATTTGGACAACACAGAAAATCCTCTACAGTAAAGCCTTGGGTTATCCACATCCATTCCAGAGTTGGTGCATCTAATCATGCTAAATACTGTTTACATGTTCGCCATGGAACTGATTTTAATGCATATTTTCTCCAAGTCTCTAACTGTAATAGAGGTAGCAGTTGAAATTCTACTTCAAATTCAAGTTTATTTCTATATGCCGTCATCAAAAGTATGTCCCAAGTCAGAGTAACTAGTGATCAATTACAGAACAAAATGCAGCTAGGCGGTATGAAAAAGTCCAAATGGAAGACATAACAAGCTTTCCTAATCTCCAGAAGCCAGCCCAGGCTACCTGGCACCACCACCCGCAGGCTTTTAAATGTGTTTAAGGAAAAACTGCCATGAAAACCTTCATGCATTTATTTATCCTGCATCCTTCATAAGGCCTGGAACGAAATGTACAGTC
This sequence comes from Hemichromis elongatus, assembly GCA_015108515.1. Taxonomy (NCBI): domain Eukaryota; kingdom Metazoa; phylum Chordata; class Actinopteri; order Cichliformes; family Cichlidae; genus Hemichromis; species Hemichromis elongatus. Next base: position 6,493 of record VUQR01013243.1, on the reverse strand, counting down.
TCCTATGAAAAGCCTCTCTGCCAAAAGCCCTGCTCTTATTTAGTGTTTGGAGAGGTCATGTACACTTTTAATCCAGTGTAAATCTACCTTATTTATTGTTTGTTTTGTAAAACATGTATGCCCAAATGGTACTCTACATTTTGTTAAAGACAGATGTCTTTTGTTAAAAGTAATCCTGCGCAAATCAAAAACATGACTTCTTTTTTAAGTTCTCTTCAGGACATGGAGTTACTATTATTGATGTCTTAAAACTAAATGTAGCCACGGGTTTCTAATGCATTTTACGCAGAGATTTACGAAGTATGAAACATGAGCGTGAGCGATAAATGCTCGACTTTATTATCCAGCGCAAATGCATTTCAGAAAATGCATAATGCCAAGGTCTGGTTCACTGGGAGTGAAGAAAATGACAGCTGTGCCAGGCACAGGGATTTTAAAACAATAAAGTAAAAGTAATTGTAGCTTCTCTGAGGCTTTTCTGTAATGATGTTAAGTCTTCTTTTCTGTAATTGGAAAGCTACAGATTGCAAATTTGGCTCCTGTTGCGTCATTTATTTTTCATCTTTGATTAAAGAGTTTGGTTTAGACGTTTACACACAATGTGATTTTGAGTCCAGTGTTTACATGCACAAAAAGACAAAATATACACATCACAAACTTGTCTCCTTTAACTCCTATCTGACCTTATCTTCCGTTAAAAAGGACACTCAACAGAAGACCACTGTGGCGGTGGAGACCACAACATGATCAAAATGATTCCAACCATGTGCATTGAACTTGCTATGCTGTTGCCTCTAAAAATTGGCTCAGTTGCCGTTTTCAAAGGGAGTTTGGTGCGATTAAATGGCGATAAGCCAAAATCAGTCTGCTATTTGCAACTGAATGGAGTCAAGCTGGTAATTGCATCCAATCTGTTTGTGATAATCCTGCAATTAACTGTAAAAAAATTTGTTAAAATCACAAACCCGTTGCCATCTGTAGCAAACTTGTTGATGTGTACATACAAATTGTAAAAATTAATTTACATTAAACAGAAATTCACAAAAATAGCTAGACACATTCAGAGTCCAGCCAGAAGATCATAGACTTGAAACAGAAATTTAGGCATAGTTGCTCCATTTGTCAATTTATCTGCAAAATGACACAAGCAGCCATCGACTGCAACATGTTGGCAATCTGTTTGTATTTAGAAATCAGAGTATTTTCAAACCATTACCGATCTGTCTGGGAGTGACGGGCAGTCGGTCTGACCGTGATTGTTTGGAGACAGGTTGCATCCCACAAAACAACCTGTGCAATCACCTTGTGATCAAAACCAACCAATTGTTCCGGGGTGAAACGCGAATGTCGTCATACTGGTGTGAATGACCCGTGGATAGTAGCCTCTTGTTCTGAAAAGTGCCTTAGACTTTTTTCATAATGGCCATCGGGAAATGACTTCTCTGCTTATGATGATAACTTGGATTGTTTTAAAGACTAAGAAAAAAATTTACTCCACAGTGAACAGTTTACAGTCTTGATTACAAATTTCAACCCTGATTTATGATCTACAATGAAGTATGATGCTGATTTAATTTGTGTGATTTAGTGCTAAACAGACAGTAAAGCTGGGTGTGCTTTAGGCTCTGGCTATCATGTGACAAATAGCTAATGTTCTCCCAACTCCTCAGTTGGGTATACACCTCCTGTCGTTCGGTGTTCAGCTCTACTAAAAAAAATCCTTGCTAGTTTTGGTTAGGGTTTTATTAATGAGCAATGGCAGCACCTTGCTATCAGTCTGTCTTGCATGAGTTTACATCCTCTCATCCCACTATGGTTACTTTGGTACAAATATCAAAGGCAATGGCCAACATGTTAAACTCTTGGCTTAAGAATGATATGCCATGAACCATTTGAATCCCTTTATGTTGGTTATAACTGGAATATTAGGGTCCATAAAACCATAGCGAGTGTTGAAAATGAAACGTGTGCCCAGTATTTAGGATTTCAATCTATATTTTAATAGCAGTGTAAAATAATGAATTTGAAAATTGTGGATCATCATTATCATTTCCATCAAAGCCCTGAGGTGACGTGCTGTAAACCATTTAAAAATGCTGTTTTAAATGCACACTTCTATGCTGCACTTATCCAAGTGCCATAAACACTGAACCCTGCTGGCTAGCTAGCATAACAAACAGAATTCCAAGGCGCACATCTGACTCCAGATCAGCAGTTAAATTGTGGTCAGTTTTCCCACAGAGAACATTTCTTCTATGGTCCTTCTTTATGCATTCTGCTGAATGGAGGACAGAAGTGTCAAAACAGGCTAGATGCATGAAGGCAGTCTCATACAATGGTTGCTACTGTGCTGTTTGTATTTTCAGGGCAGCACCATTAAATGGCTACTTACAGAGAAAGTCATCGGGGTTCAAGTGTGTTTTGTTTCACTGTTGCTTCAAGCTGTGTTACTCTGAGGCCCCACAGTCATCATGGGTGGCCACACTGGGCCATTTGAACAGCATGCACGCACACACATGCACATATAATTAAAGCTAACGTGCCCAAAGTACTTTTTTTTATATATCTCTTGCACAAACTTACATATACTATGCTTTTCCACATGTATGCACACAGTGGACCACAATATGCACGTGTGCATTTAACTTTGTCTCACTTCTAGAAAATCATCCACAAATTATCTCTTACAATCACATGCACACATACACACACACACACACACACACACACACACAGGTATGCATATAAATATGAAGTAAGTACACAAGCATAAGAGAAAAATGTGCAGGTTTATATAACAGCAAAAATTTAAAAAGACATAACCACCCGCCTGCTGGGCCGTAAAAACAAACTGCACAAAATATGGCATTTGTCTTCTGATTAAACACCCCCGCATTCCAGCAATCTGTGTTTGGCTGACCCGGCAACGGCCATCATATTGACAGTCGGACGTGCGGTTTGCCTGGGTGATCTCTCATGAAGGGAAGCTTTATGGCACAGCCAGCTCCATATAATCAGCTTTAAATGGTCCCAATGCTAACGAGAAGGACAGCACCCTCCCTCCTTTCATGGCAGCCAGCCGGCCCCCATGAGTCAGGAAAGACGGAGACAACAGCTACAGTGCCCACGAAGAAATGAGGAATGCTATGAGATCCGAAGATCCTGAAAAGTCATTTTTATGCGCGTACAAGTGCGATAAGATGTGGAACGTGTCTGGAAATGATTAAACTGGAATGATTTGCTCTTGCGTGCTAAATTGCGTGGTGGGCTATGCTAATCAGTGATAGTAAAATTAGCAGCCAAAATATTTGAGGTTACCTCAAGTTAGATTTACCGAGAGAAACCAGCCATCTGAATTTGTAGGCAGACGTGAACCATTCATTTCAAGCCATGTTGACGCTGTCATGAAGATCAGTATCATGTTCATTCAAATGTTTTAAACAACAACACTCTCAATTACAGTAATTTCACTTAAAATTAGAGTCTTCCCTCTTCAACAAAGTCACGCAGACAGGTAGAAACCCATGCCGTCTTCAACACAGACACACACAGCAGACAGTTACCATATATTTTTTATAGGTTTCACACCTACGAAATTTCACTCAATAAAGCAGCTTCTGACTTGATATTTACTTCAAATTTAATCCTGTTCTTTATTTGCATCAGAAATCCTGGAACGTGAAGATGAAATTATCCCAGCAAACTATTTCACAAACTCTTTAGGATGCAGAAGAAAGTCATGAAGGACTGTTGATGCCAGCAGACCTCAGTAGCATCCGTTAACACTTGTTTCTGTCCTTGGGTTACACAGCTGTCCCATAAAGCTATCCTCTTCCTATCTCTATATAGCATCTTTTTACACCACGTTGCTCTATCTGTGTGGCTTGGCCTTGTTAAGCTCCAAAATTTCCTTTTACCAGATGCTCTCTGCCTTGTTAACTTAAGCCCATTTGTCTTTGTGCAGCTCAGCATGTTTAATGAGATTTGCATTGTCAAACATGAAGTCAACAATTTAGGAAGCTAACCGCAGGTATGTGTGGTAAGTTCTGGAGAATCTTACCCACCACAGTTCCTGCAATCATGTTTTCTTCTGTGTGTAATTGCCAAGTTTTTAATTGCTGTGATATGACCGATCACTTCCCATTACGACCAACTGGATTAGTAAAGCCCAAATAACCAGAGCCAATCCCCCTCCTGCTTATGTGTGACTCACAGTGTGCTGAATAACGTGAACAGCTAGCTTTTATATTTCTCAGAACTCCAAATCCTATTTTGTTGTATTGGCTAAAAATTGTGAATATGTAATGCATTTGTTTTTCCTGGTAATATGGATGCCAACGGATTGTTTTGGCAAGTGTGACAAACACGCAGCCGGTAGGTAGAACTGACCTGCCAAGGAGACTAATGAGGTCACTGGAGGACTTTAAAAACTGCAAAAATATCCAGATAATCATAATTGATGGCTGTATATTAATATACTTTTTTATGAAAATCAATTCAATTCCTTTTATGCATGTGCCCGCATTACTATTAGAGCAGAATGTACGGAAATTATATCTACATCTTGACAAATTTTAAATCTTAAAGTAGTAAAATAATTTTGTAAAAGAGTTTCACCATTTTTCTTAGGATAAAAGGTTTTCATCAGTTTTGTAAATCTTCCTTAGTGCTACAGCCTCACTAAAGGTCAAGACCACAGCCAAAACGACTGCAACCGTGTGTGGCAACTACTACTCAGCTGCCATCTTCAAAGTCAAAATGGCAATGAGACAGTTAGTGTGCCATCAGTTTGAGACTAAATGGGGGAAAGTTGGCAACTACATGCAATCTGTTTGTAGTAACACATGGATAAACTGTGATAAATCAGTGAACATTACACCAGTGTTGTGGAATCTGTTGGTATCAACATACCATATGGACTTCTGGTTTGTCCATATGGCAGAGAATGCGGCGTTACTGAGACAAAATAGTTTGAATTTTATACTGAATATTATTATTATTGTGTTTGTTATTTATATTTTAATATTCATAATTTCATATTTCACAATTTCCATTTGAATTTGAATGAATGTAGTTTTTAGAAAATTTAAAAGGCACTTCTTTTGTAAGTGGTGTGCGAAACTGCAAATTTTGGTATTGATCCAATACCAAGAAAATACAGGGCCAGCTGATACTTTTATCCTATAAAGGCAGCCACTTGGGTCAGCTTCTGTTGTTTAAATGTGCCATAGGCTATCAATAAAATAGACAGTCAGTGACAGTCAACATAGAAAGGTTCAGACATTTTTCATACTGCATGTTATTTCCATAAGAAATAAAATAGCACCAAACCACAACAGCAGTTGCCTCAAGGAGCTTTACTGTATATTGTAAGTTAAAGACTACAATAATACAGAGAAACCCAACAATCAGACAACCCCCTTTGAGCAAGTACTTGGCAACAGCGGTAAGGAAAAACTCCTTTTTAACGCGAAGAAATGTTTATTTAGTTTATTTATTTCCATGAAAATTACACATACTGTAAACTGAAGGCACACACATTATTCCATGGAAAAAGGAAACAGGAAGAAGAATGATCTTATATATATCCTGTTCCTTTATCAAAATAATAAAAGCAATTTATCAAACCAAAGAAAATTCTTCAGTTACAATTCCAACCCACAACCCAACCAAATCACCTTACTTTTTCTTAAATGTTCAATATTACTCTCATATCTACCAGTGCAAGTTTTTTAAACCTAAATTCAAACATCATTGCAGTTTACATAGTCTGCCAATTTTTTCATTGTATATTCCTTTAAATTTGTTCCTGTTTGTGCAACTTTTAAATTCCAGGCTCAGGGAGTTCCATAATTTGACCCCATAGACGGAAACACACTTTTGTTTTAACGTTGTGTGAGCATATGCTGTTTTAAAATGATATTGTCGTCTATGGCCATCATCTTCTGAGACTTGTGCAAATAAGAATTGGTGTACTTCCAGTAAGACTCTTTGGCTACGTTCACACTGCAGGTCTTAATGCTCAATTCCGATTTTTTGATCAAATCCGATTTTTTCTGTGTGGTTGTTCACACTACAAATAAAATGTGACAGCAAGCGCGCTCTAGTTTGAATGTTCACGGCCCTGAAAGCGGCCCGCATGCGCAAAAGAAGACGTTACGCACGACGCGCTCTGTTTACGGAATTGAAAATGGCGAACACAGCCCGGTTACGATACGACCCTAAAAGTTTAGCTTGAATAGAATTGTCTCCCCGTGTGCTAATCAAGTCCAAAACTTCAGTTTCTGTCCATTGACTCGCTCCGTTTCTAGTTTCCGCCGCCATGCTTTCTCGTTTGTTTTCTCTGGTGCTGATAATCGGTGTCTGTCTTGTTTCAGTGACGTAAAAGACGGATTTAATGCGACACGGCCGTTCAAACAGCAGTCGCTTTCTAAAACATCGGATATGTATCGGATTCAGTACCACATACGAAAGTGACCCAGATCGGATTTGA
>VUQR01013242.1:0-12750 GCA_015108515.1 Hemichromis elongatus | reverse complement strand
TTTTCTGGCAGCCCAACTGCTTCCTTATTTATAGTAAAAACATAAACCAGTTTAAAGTAAAATATAAAAACCAAATTTTAAATAAGTATAAGAATGAAGAAAACGGGGTTAACCCAGGGCGGTAATGGTGTTGTGGTTCTTTTTTGGTTTTTTTGGTTGGTTTGTTTTTCCATAACTTGTAAATCTGCAAATATACACATTCTGTATTTTAAAAAGAAACTATACTATGGTGGGGATTGCTAATTTCTTGTTTTGATTTATGTATGTTTTGTCTTGTGTTGCTTTACTTTTGTTGTTGTTTGTTTAATTTAAGACTAAAAGAAAATTAAATGAATGAGAGGTAAAACTTGAGGGGGTAGGGACAAATAAGTAAATACTTCTGCCTACTCCTTTTCAAACAAATAATGAAATGATATTTGGAAATGATTGTTAAGGCACATGTTTGAAATAAAACTGAACTGAACTACTATTGAGGGTGTGATACTAGAAACTACTGAGCCCTCAAAGCGCTTTCTGCCACAATTCTCATTCACCCAATCGCAATCATGCAGCCCCCTTTACCTATGGTTAACCAACAGCTAGACACACTTGCAGTTTGACCTTATTTTTTCCAGGGATGGATTGGCACTTGGATCTCAGTTGAGATGGGATGTAGTCAGGGTGCTATGGCTTCACTAAAATACAGAGAAGCTTGTATTTCAGCCGAAGCACTTTGAGAGGGCAATCGGATGAAAGAAAATATCCAAAAATACACAAATTTTCCAGTTTCCAACAGGGCGTCACATGCTGTAGTTCTGTTAGATGCTGCTTGTACTGTAGAGACATGCACGCGGTGTTGCTTGAACACTGTGTGCATGTCTCCTATTTTAGGCAGGTTGTCCCATTCTTCCTTGCAGAAGCTTAGATGGGAAGTTCCAGAGCACAGTCATTTCCAGATCTTTCCAGAGATGTTCAGTCGTTCAAGTCTGAGCTATGGCTGGGCCACTGAGGAACACTCAGAGTGGTCCTGCTGGTGGATGAACATTCACCTCATTCCAAGATCGAGAGCACTCTGGAGCAGGTTATCATCAAAGATGTCTCTGTGCATCCCTGCGTTCATCATTCTCTTGACTATGAGTAGTCTCCCAGTCCCTGCTGCCAAAAGCATCTCCACAGCATGATGCTGTCCTCACCATGCTGAAGGGATGGCATTGACCGGGTGATGAGCGCTCTTTGATGTTTATCGAAACAGCTCAAAGAATTACATTAGTCCAAAGAATTTTATTTCTCATAGTCTCAGAGTCCTTCAGGTGTCATTTGGGAATTTCCAGCTGGAAGGTGTCTTTTACTGAGGAGCGGCTTCTATCTGGACACTCCCAATCACTGAATGGACAAAGATTGTATCCGCACAACAGGTATAAAGGGCTCTTATTATTTTGCCTGTTTGTCAATGCTTGAACAAAGATGTCTCTGCAGTATTGATCTTTTTCAAACGTTTTAACTTTCTTTTGTTAAATATCAGTAAATCAATTCTATTTTACTGGTTAATAAGGAATAAGGTTGGGCAATATGTAAAAATTTCAAGCCGACAACCGTCAGTCCAAGAACCGACGATTTCATGGGCGGAGCAATGTAATCATGCACGGACTGATTTGCGTGTTAACAACATAGAAGAAGTCCAGTCATGGATGAACTAATAGCCAAAATGCACAGTGGAGGAGAAGGCGCAGATAGAAATGGAACGTGACCTTAGCGAGGAAATCGTAGACGGAGAAGACGATCCACCGGCTCGGTGGAAAAAGCACGAAAAATGTTTCCCATTGATGTCACACACGGCACGGAGATACCTGTGTATACCAGCTACAAGCACCCCTTCAGGACATGTCTTCAGCACCGCTGGTTATCTTGTTAACCACCTGTGCACACTGCTAAAGCTGATAAAGTACACATGCTTGTTTTCCTGTCAAAGAAACCGGTAAGGTGGTAGGAGCGTGAGACAACCTAAACGGCAGGACAAGGTATTCGTAGGCTACGCCCTCAAATGCAAACCTTAGAAAGGGCCTCTTGTATGGTTCCGGCTCGGCTTCGGTTAACCCATCAACATATTCAATGTGGTCAGCCCAGCTAAGTGCGGGGACATCGACTGGATGCTCCTCATCTTTTTCGGACTCAGCTGAAGCTGGGGCCCCAGAGTTGGAGATGAGAGGGTCATGCCGTGAGACAGCCGTCTATCCTAGCAGTTGCCGAAAACACACACACGCCTTGGGCTGCATCAAATGGCCTGTATTCGTATAGCGCTTTACTTGGTCCCTTTACTTAGTCCCTGTGGACCCCAAAGCGCTTTACACTACATTCAGTCATCCACCCATTCACACACTGGTGATGGCAAGCTAAATTGTAGCCACAGCTGCCCTGGGGCGCACTGACAGAGGCGAGGCTGGCGGACACTGGCGCCACCAGGCCCTCTGACCAACACCAGTAGGCAACGGGTGAAGTGTCTTGCCCAAGGACACAACGACCGAGACTGTCGGAGCCGGGGCTCGAACTGGCAAGCTTCCGATTACAAGACGAACTGCCAACTCTTTGAGCCACGATCGCCCCCACACTCTTGTAGTGTGGACATTCCCCAGGCAGACGGTGTAGGCATTGTGCTGGTCGCTGTCGTGCAAAGATAAACTGCACCACTGAGGACACGTGCGAACAGAAGACTCCTGCTTTGCTCGCTTCGGTTTGGTGTCCATTCCAAAGCATAAAGTAAAAGGATCCGTAGAGGCTAACACCAACAGGACTCATTAAGCTAACTTCAAGCCAGCAGACAACTGAGCTAACTAGCAGCAGCTAGCTAGCCCACCTCAGCACAGGTGTTCTCAGCAAGGTGAAGCGCATAAGAACTGAGGAATGACTATAATGGGCCGTGCACATGTCATCACAGGTTCTTGGTCTTAAAGGCATTAACAGAGGTATCTTCAGCCAGGACATGCAGGAGCGTGATATCCAATACTTATGTGTTGTACTTAGTGAGTCCACTGATACACAACAGGTTTTATGATTTTGATGTCCACACCAAACTCAATGTGCAACTTCACTGGCTGAGAGTGAGACAGTGCGTGGTGGTCCACGGGTGGTTATGAGCATTACAGTGATGCAAATTAATTTTCCCACTGAAGCCTAACTTTACCATTTCCTGTTGCATGCCAGGTGTCATACTTCATTAAGGGCTCGGAGCTCCTGACTGATGCCAACTTCCTCCTCCAGTTGACGCCTCCACGCATGATAGATACTGTTAATGAATCATGAGCACTGATGCTGCTTCCAAATCTCTATTTAACTGAAACATGATAGAGGGCTGAGGGGCACAAGTGGCAATAGATTGGAACATCTACTCGGTAATCAAACCGCCATCTGTTGCTATGATGTCTCAGTGATCTTGGAAGAGAGGAAAGCCCAGTCCACTCCAGTATCCAATCACAATCCCACAATCAAACCACTAGTCTTGAAACTGACTTTTTTGTGTGAACCAGCAGAAGAGACAGAACAATGAAGTTTATGAACAATGCAGATGTATTCCATAAAAACCAAAGGTAGAACAGCTTTGTGCCAATCTAATACAACAAAGGTGTGAGAAGTGAGGCAAAAAGCACAAGATTGGAGAAGAGCATAGGAGAGGAAAGAAGAGCTGTGATACAAATATATCTAATGTGAAGAAAAGGAAAAACATGTAACAGTAAGTAACAAGATAAAAGGGAATGAATGCAGATTGGAATGGGGAAGGAAGGAAAAAAAGAGTACAATTAAAGAAAGACTGGTTAAAACTCAGGACAGGAAATAAAGGTAAAGAAAGAACTGAAAAGGGTTGAAGAATTGTAGAAGAAAGGCAAAAACATCAGAGGAGGAAAGGAGAGGAGATGTCTGCATCTCAGCGATCACCAGGGAGTGTCTCCCATCCTGCTGCAGGAGCTGCGGGATAACTATCGGGCTGTGTGCCCAGTTTTTTCTCTGCAGACATCTTCGTGATAAGTGAGACGAAGCCAGCAGCCTTCGCAGCCTCCTCACTGTGCAGCTGCATCAATCAGAATACACGAGCAACAATCATGCGGAGGCCTAGCGTGCTGACGTGACAGTGAGCAGATGAAGGTCGGTGGTTAAACACGGTTAAGGGTAGACACTGTCCTATGTGAAGGACTACAGTCAGAAAAGGTTCACGTATCTGCTGCTCCATCGCTGCTATGTCACTCAGGAGGTTCAGTCATTCCAAATGATGATAAGCTAAAGGTCTAGCAGGTACAAAAGCACCATCACAGCAGAAGAGCCTAATTTACCTACCAATGTTTAGCCTTAGCTTTTTAAAATGAATGAATTTACTAGCATTTTTATTAGCATTACCAAAAGCTGATTTTTTTGTACCACTTGCAGTGGCCGGCACCATCTCCAGGTTAGGCAAACTTCGTTTCTTAACAATTAATATATTCTTTCAGGCTTAAGCCGCTTGGTGTGTTTCAGTTGTGCACAAGGTGTCCTTTGGCAGAGTTGCATGACGTGCTTCCAATTCATAATTTTCAATTAAATAAATTCCAATAAAACCATGATATTTTCCTAAATAATGCATAAAAGTGTTATATGTACAGTTTAATGCCCTACACCAACCAAGCGCAACTCAAAAGCTCAAGTGGGACACAAACCAGGGTCTCCTGTCTGTTAAACCTATTTATTGCACAGCCACAACTCTAACCTTCGTTCATGAACATTATAGGTTTTAAAAGCAGCTGTTGTATCTTGACTTCCACCATTACTATGCCTAGTCCCTCGAGGCTCTGACACAAAAAGACAAAAGGACACCTTGTGCATACTGTTGGCATGTTTTCATCTGCTGTCCAAGAATGAAATGATTGTCATTATTTGGGGTAGAACCAACGGTTACAGCTATAATAGCTAATTCCAAGTTATGAAACCAATTACATGATAGATGAGGTTTGGTGAAAAGTGCTTTAGTTTGGCCGGGATTATGTGATCTAGCTTGACACTAACATTAAAACTGTTCAGGGAGGGGGGCATTTTGGTCCCAATGCAAAAGCTGAGCCACTGACTTTTAAGACCCCACAAGTACTGTAAAACAAGCCTAAGACACACACAAACACACACCCGTGTGTGCAGAATAAACACACTTTAAGACAGTATTGACACCATTAACACAGCCAACCAGACGTTGAGAAGATGAAATGAGTCCGGTCAGGCATGAGGAGGCCCATTTCAACCTCTGAGGAGGTTAGCCACACAATCCACTGCACTTCAGTGAAAAGAAGAGATTTAATCAAACACACTCACTGACAACCACCCTCCCTTTCCACATGCTGTTTCTGTATTTTCACGCTTACAACACAAGTGCTCCCACCGGACAAGATTCAGCACACGAAGCAGAGACAGGAAAAGCACTCTAAAGCGTATGCTACCATTGTTGGATACTAGAGGGATAAGAGGATAGGTGATGGATTAAATGGATTAAACAGAATTAGCTGCAACGAACTGATTCAAATGTCACCGAAACAACATGGTTCTAAAGTGTCATTGCTACGTATTGTTGCAATGAATTGAACGACACATTCATGCAAGTTGCATTTTCGAGTGGTCCAATTATGTTTTCCCCCCAAAAATACTTCATTTCAGTGTAGCAAATGCATCTCAGGCACTTTTTGGCTGGTGTTAAAGCTAAAAATCTTCTGGTCTTTGACAGTCAAGCAAACTGTCTACACTTTGAAAGATTGCAGCGCTTTCTTGCCGATAGAAGTTGTTCAAAGCAAATTAACCATATTTTATTCATTTGCTATGTTAGTAAACTGTTTCTTTTTCACCCACTCTTACGCTTACTTCAGCTCCCAGAGACAACAGCATAATCTCACACACGACAGCAATAACATGTGACTGTTAAATATGTAAACAGGTGACAGTGATGTAAATGTGCAATTCAAACAAGTCGCCTTTACAAAGTAGGAACACATCATGACTATTTGCCCATTATTCACTCAATTTATATACACTGTTAAAAAAAAACAAAACAAGAAACAAGCTTAACCAGCATCGAGTCAAATTAACTTGTGGGATATTGATGTGAGATACTGATGTTTGACCTGGTCAGTTAAGTTGCAGAGGGAGGGCGTGGTGTTAAGGTGGATCAATGAGACAACCATTTTTCTCTGGTGCACTGGTCTCTCATCAGCTTATCTGTGTTTTTTTATTAGCTTTGCATTAGGCTAGGATCAATGGTACCACCCCCGCCAGAAGGTGTGCTGTTGTCTTCCAGCACAGTCTCAAGAGCAGGGAGAAGACTCCAGGAGACAGCTGGTCCGTGGAAGGCCTAGAACCCATCAGCATGATTGGTATGTGCTCCTCTGTACAAGGAGGAACAGGATGAGTGCTGCCAGAGCCCTACTCCTCCAGCAGGCTACTGGTGTGAATGTCTTTGACCAAACAATCAGAAACGGAGTTCCTGAAGGGCGGCCTGAGAGCCCAACACTCTCTAGAGCCGTGTTTCCCAACCTTTTGGAGCCACAGTACATATTTCACATTAGAAAAAAAAAAAAATCACACGACACACCACCAAACAAAACTGTAACAAAAAGCATATTGATAATTTTCCCTCGTGCACCAGGTATGGTGGAAGTGGCTCTGTTTGCCCCCAGTACACCTTTTTGGCTTTCTTCTGACCACTCCTCCTGCTAGGGCCTTCATCAGGGTGGGAACCTTCTCCAGGACCAGGTCAGACTGACTGCTTTTCCTTTTCAAATATTTATCTAATGCTATTATGTGCTGCATCGTCTCACAGCACGACTAGCAGGTAAACTTCTTCTGTTTACTTAGAGCAAGCAGTTGTACTGCCCTCTAGTGGAAGAGAATGTAATTGTTCTGCCCGTTACTCAAGCTGATCGCTTAGACTACTAATCAGGTGGAACCAGATCATCTTCAAGGCACACCTCATCGTTTCTCACGGCGCACCTGTGTGCCGCAGCACAGTGGTTGGGAACCAGCTCTAGGAGGTCGTGTGCTCTCTGCTCAGCACTGTGGAGCCCCACTGACATTTTCCATAGAATACCAGAATTGGCAGATACACCAGCGGGTCCTTGTACTGTTCACAGATGAGAGCAAGTTCCCCCTGAGCACATGTCACGTGTGACAGACAAGCCATGGAGAATGTTATGCTGCCTTTCCAGTATGACCAGTGTGATGGTGGGTCAGTGTTGGTCTGGGGAGGCACAGCAGTGGAAGCACACACAGACATCTACGGGTTACAGGCTGAACCCTGACTGCTGTTAGGTGTTGAGATTACGTAGGATGTTTTTTTGTTTTTAATCTTAAAGACATGTTTAGGTTTATGTCTCATCAGATTTTAATGTGTAACTGATGACATCAAAATTTGGTCTCCCGTTACCATTTAGCACCAGCAATGAGGCCACAGTAAGGTAGAGGACCACAGCGCACAGACGAGCCACGCTTTCAAAGTCTGCGTGAGTAAGTGTGAGATCGGCCTGCACTATTATTGTTTCAATTATCCTGTCCTGAGCCGTTTCTGATGACGGCCCTCCGCCTGTGCTTCCTGTACAACACTTTCCATTAAAATAAGTGAGACGCCAGTGGAAATGCCAGGACTGCCATGTGGGTGCTTGGCGGGATGACGGTGAGTCTTGTGTAAGGTGTTGATCTCTGAGGCATTGCTATAAATGTCAGGCTGCTCATCCCACCAGAAACCACGCATTGGTGGCAGATATGCACATTATAGCATCTTTGCATGAAGCGCATGTCAGCTCACAACAAAGACGGAGTCCACAAAGGGCAACGATGTAGATATGGGAAAAGGTTAAAGATGAAACCGGTGAAAGTATTTGGCCAGCGGAGATTTAGAAACAATGCATCACAGGATTGAATTAGTTCACTGACAACTGACACTATCAACGTGATGACTGACAGAACAGTAACAGACCAGGGTCATGTTTATCCAGCACTAGATGCTGAAGTTGTCCTTTACATGTCAGTTATAATCAAAAGTCAGCTTAAATCATTTATTTGATCTTATTTCTGTTTTTAATGGTTTAAATTATTCCAGCTTATTGCAAATGTCTATTGACTTTGTTTCTGTTTTTATTTAACTTATTTTCTGACTTTTAAAATATTAAGTAAAAATATTATTTTATTTTCAATAACTAAATTTGCACAGTTTTTATTTCCTGAGTGCTCTGGTCTGAATTTGTCTTACTTCTTTACACCTTCTTTTTTATTGGATATTAGGAATGCAGGATGCCATCCTAGATCACGTTGGGTGAAAACTATGGTACACTCACGCACAAACACCTGGTGGAGACCAGCACAAGCACGGGAACGAATCGGTCCCCAAGCTTTCAGCTGCTTGTAAGATGCACGAAGCATACAGAGTTCCATTAACTTTATTGTTGACCTCTGTAGTATGGCAGCATCGCTGTCCTCCAGAGTCAGGTGATTTTAACCAGTCCAGATGTCCAGACTAACAGACACCATCCCCATGAGGGAAACAGGTTGAGTACCAGTCAACCTTTGTATAATTCATACAGCCTTAAACCTGCATCGCCACTACAGCCAGTAACCTCGCCCTTTTCTCTCAGATTAGTGTGTTTAGTAAAACCAATGGAAATTCTTTCGACTTCATCAGTCATGGACAAAAATCTGAGATGACAAAAAGAAAACAAAACGTATTTATATGGAAATGATTTGGGTGATCCGGCGTCCAACGACGAACAAGGGAAATGTAAATGCGTCTTGTACTGTGAACAAAAGAGACGTTCACGTGCAAAACCTCGACAGAATAGATCCGATGCTTCACTAAGTTTGGAGCAAAGGAAAGGAGAGAAACAAAAAAAAGGGAACCTGCAGCACATCTGAAAACGTCAAACAAAATGGGACGAAACAGGGTCTCTTCAAAATACCGACGGAAGCAGGAGGAGCGGCGCCTCGGTGATGCTTTGAACATGCGCCTCCTTCAAATCCCATCTGGGTTTGTTTTTGCTTTTTTTAAACTATATTTTTAGGTGGCTGGCTAGATTTCATTGTGCGAGAACACAACGGCTATAACTTGGGCTGATAGCTGCCTGTTGCCATGACAACAGGGCCTGGGATTCTTCTGAAATAAAACCGAGGCGCGAAAGATTAGAGAACGCTGCCGGGGCAACCCCCAGACAGACAGAGGAGGGAACGGCTGGCAGCCAACACAACCATGTCAGCGGGCGGGAGGGGAGCAGAGCTCAGATATGAGCGAAGGAGTCATTTCAGCCGAGTGGCACAGAGAAGCACCTGACACCGAACAGAAGCACTGCCGGTACCAGGAATCCGTCTCACGGCCAGGTTTTCCTTTGGATTCTGGAGACATAAAACGGTTTACTAAAGACTACTATTTTTGCATGCGCAGACGTTTTGATGGGCGGAGCAATGTAATCATGCACGAACTGATTTTCACCTTTAAAACAGAAGAAGTCCAAACATGGACAAACTAAATGCCAAAATTTAATTTAATCTAATTTGGGATTTCTTTGGCTTTAACCCGGATGAACGAGGTACACCAAAGCGGTGTGACGTATAGTGCAACCAAAGGACTCAAACACGACTATCTAGCATGAGCATGTACGTGTCCACCATCCACATGCTTGTTTCTGAGGCTGGTGTCCTTCTTTCTGTCTGTTATGAGTTTGAGTTAATGAATCGCTGCATTTGGGCGCAGATGAGAGAGGAGGATGTTAAAACAGCGCTATTATTTTTTTTCTGTTGACTGCTTCTGTTAGCTCCATCAGTAGTAGCAATCGTACTCACGGGAAAATAAATAAATACACCGCCCTCGTAAAAACGACCATGGACGTCGATATATTCGTCCAGTGGCCCAAGCCTAGTGGTGACAGTGACTTTCCTGCTGAAATGAGCCTCTCTGCTTTATGTCTGCAGGTTTTGTCTCTCCTGCATGAACCGAAGCACTATCCACTCCACTCACCATGCAGATAACAGAAAAACACGTCACTGAAATGTGAATACTAAATATTTTTACAGCAATATTAATCATCATATCATAATCACAATTGATGATGCACTAATAACATTCTGTTATAGAAAAACCTCACAAAGCACTGTTATTTATGGCGGCTAAGAGTAATGATGCTCATATTTTTTGATTATGATTATGGAGTAACAGTACAAACTGTAATAATAAGAAATCAATTAAGAAATGGGGACTTTCTTTATGCTGATAAAAAGAATTGCCATGATATCAGACGCTACAGTTCAAGAGAAACATGCAAAGCCAAAGACGACGACATCCATCAAATAGTTTGGAAAACAAATGACGTTGATTGCAAAGTCTGCCGGGTAAAGCTAGCGTGTCGGGTTTTTGCAGGTCAGGGCCAGAAAAAAGATCCTACTTAATAATATCATAACTTTAGGATTTAAAATGCTCATCTCTAGTGCCTATCATTTTACCACTAAAGATGAAACTCTGATGTATGCGGTTATTAGTCCATTTTTAATTTTAATTGGATTACTGTTGGGTTTTTTTTGCCAAACTGCATAAAAGAAGAGGGAATAAGTAAGTAAAAGGTAATAGGTGCATTGCCTCTGCTGTGTATCCATGTGGCTGTGTTTTGACCACACCACTGATTGTCTTCATTTCTTTCTTGGCTATTGTGCTTCTCGTATTCCATAACTTTGTTGTATCTCCAGACCTCACATTCTCATCTTGGTGATCATCAGTTATAATTATGAACAGTTAACGCCACAACAATAAGACTCAAGTTGGAATAAATTGCAATCCTGCTTAAGGACACCTCAGATATGCAGTCTAAGAAATGACACTCTTCAACTTCCTCCACGTCAGAAGGAGGCGGCTGCACGTGTGATGGAGCAGGAGGCAGCAACCAATCAACAACAATCTTACTGATCTGGCTTTTCACAATCTTAAAGCCGACTTTAGAATTACATTGGAAACAAGATAACACTTACTGCGCCCACGGTAACATCAGTGTTAACAACTAATTAGCTGCCGACATTAACTGAGAAGAGAGGTGGTCAAAGTATTCCTCCCCGACTCTGCTTGTTAGGATAAAAGGAGCGTAGTCAGCAGAAGGGAACGACTGCAGCAGCAAATGGTCCAATGACCTCCACTAACACATGAAAACACACACACACAATCATATCACTGCTAAGTATGAGCAGCTGAAGGAAACGACACAAGCTTCTGAGTTTGTACTCTGCGTAGGTGTTTTGTTGTGCCTGTCTCATCAGGAATGTCTTTTCATGACAGTAATCCAGTCAAAACCCACTCAAACTGCACCGACTCACATCACAGAGAATATAATAGGAAAGAAACTGTAACACACTGCAAAACGTGACAGCAAGATGTGAGTAAAATAAAAGTCTTTGTTTGCTGGGTGTGGTTCAAGCTGCACGAATCATTTATTAGGCAACACAAAAATGGGCTTTAATGGGCTTTACCTGAACAGGTGAAACCGCAGCCCGACATTTTCAAATGAGCATGTCTGACTTTGCCAACCGAATAAACTTTGAAAAGCGATAACCACCACTTTTCATTCATTTATATTGCCGCAGCAGATATTGAAAGTTTACCACATATCTAATACAAGCCATCAGATCCCTCTCACTAGTTTAAAAAAAACAACAGCGACAAGTTCTCCCAGCCCTGTACGTTACACATTAGCCTCTGTAACTGTAACTGTGCCTGCCATATTATACCGCTCATGGTAATAGGTATAGTTAGTTTATTTATATAGCACATTCAACCACAACAGGAACGCTGACCGTTGTGCTGTACAAGAACACAAAATACCCAGCAAAACAACTTATAATATTGATACTAAGAATCAAATATAAATTAACAAATAACTCTCATGCTGTATTAAAAGCCAGTAAATAAAAATGTGTTTTAAGATAAGATTTAAAAAGATTGACAGTAGGAGCCTGTCGGATGTGTAGGGCTAAATGATTCCACAGCTTAGGCGCTGCGACTGCAAACGCTCGATGGCCTCTATGAACCAGCCTCGACCTCGGTACGGCTAAAAGTAAAAGATCACTTGATCTAAGAGATCTAGGGGGGCGCATAAGGCTGCAAAAGTTCAGACAAATACCCGGGAGCCTGTCCATTCAGGGCTTTGTAAGTCAGCAATAAAATTTTTAAATTAATTCTGAAGTGGACAGGGAGCCAATGAAGAGAGGCGAGCACCGGGGAAATGTGTTCACGTCTTTTATTACGTGAGAGAAGACGAGCTGCAGCATTCTGGACCAACTGCAGTCTAGCCAGCCAAGTCTGGCTAACTCCAGCATATGAGGAGTTGCAATAATCCAGCTGGGACATAATAAAAGCATGAATCGCCAGTTCAAAGTTTATAAAAGATAAAAATGATCTCACTTTAGATAAAAGCCTCAGTTTGAAGAAAGACCGCTGTACAACTGAGCTAATCTGTTTTTCAAAGGTGAAATTGCAAAAATAACCCCCAAATGTTTGACATGCGATTTGACAAAAGGCTCAAGACTCTGCAGGTGAAAACGGAGGTGCTGGGAGTGACACTGGGTCCAAAAATGATCACTTCGGTTTTGTTCTCATTGAAGTTAAGAAAGCTAGAGGCCATCCAGGATTTAATTTCACCGAGACAATGAAGTAAGGGTTCTAGTGAGGCCGGGCTGTTTCCCTTCAGTTGAAGATAGATCTGAGTGTCATCAGCATATGAATGAAAACAAATGTAATACCGGTATAATATT
>VUQR01013240.1:20127-30183 GCA_015108515.1 Hemichromis elongatus | reverse complement strand
AAGCCACAAAGCTTCTGGGAGAATGTCCTGTGGACAGATGAGACAAAAATGGAACTTTTTGCCGAGGCACATCAGCTCTATGTTCACAGACGGAAAAATGAAGCATATCAAGAAAAGAACACTGTCCCAACTGTGAAACATGGGGGAGGCTCGGTTATGTTCTGGGGCTGCTTTGCTGCATCTGGCACAGGGTGTCTTGAATCTGTGCAGGGTACGATGAAATCTCAAGACTATCAAGGGATACTAGAGAGAAATTTGCTGGCCAGTGTCAGAAAGCTTGGTCTCAGTCGCAGGTCATGGGTCTCACAACAGGACAATGACCCAAAACACAGCTAGGAACACCCAAGAATGGCTAAGAGGAAAACACTGGACTATTTTAAAGTGACCTGACCTCAATCCTATTGAGCATCTTTGGAAGGAGCTGAAACAAGCAGTTTGGAAAAGGCGCCCATCAAACCGGAAACAACTGGAGCAGTTTGCTCATTAGCAGTGGGCCAAAATACCTGCTGAGAGGTGCAGAAGTCTCATTGACAGTTACAGGAATCGTTTGATTGCAGTGATTGCCTCAAAAGGTTGTGCAACAAAATATTAAGTTGTGGGTACCATCATTTTTGTCCAGGCCTGTTTCATTCAATTTTTTTTTAACAATTCAGTTGAAACACGGTTGAAAAGCAATGTCTGACTTTCATTGGTTAAGATTTATAGAATTTTTATTTATTATTACTTTTGTCAGATTAAAGTTATTTCTGTGACCATTGTGATTTTTTCTTTCATTGACCGAAGGGTACCAACAATTTTGTCCACGTCTGTATGCTGCATGAAGCAGATTTTTGGTCTGCTTATGTCCTTAGTGTTAGGACTCAGACTAATAATTGCAGAATTTAAGGGATCTTGAGAAGCTGGGATGATTTGCTGTTTAGAATGCACAGCCCTGGAGAATGAGACTGGTTAGCTTTTGAAACTGTAAAGCATTGAGACTGGGTGCTGGATTTCATTTGCTGCCTGCAAGAAACTGCAGCGAAGAGAGCTGATTGTAGTTTTGACAGGATGCAGTGCTGGTTCTCATACTTAAGAACAATGAGATTAAAACCAGAGAGGAAAGAGACTTATTAGCTCAAAGAAGGCAGGCAAGAAAATACCTGAAAGAGGAGTTAAAGAGACACAGGTGGACGAGTAGACCAGCACACAAAAACACAACTGGACAAAAAGGAAGACAGCTAGTGAACAATGCACCTTCAGCGGGTCGTGTTCTCTGAGGGTTTGTTGCTCTCTGGCCGATTTCAGCAGAGCCGTCAGCTCAGGAGACATATCATCAAATGTTGGTTTAGGCTGCACATACCAAACACGCAAAAAACAACAGTTACAGTGAAAACAGGCAAGTAAAGAAGAAACTTGTAATTAAAAGTCTTAAAATAAAAAGGTCACTTGAAACTCCAGCCATGCAGGGGACACTGTGGAGCAGTGGTGAGCATATTTAAAATGGCCTTGAATTATGTTTAATTTTTTTTATATTTTTCTATCTTAAGCTTCCTTGTCCTGATGCCTGTGTGTCAGCCTGCCTCAGTTTCCAAAATGCATCTGGACGAGAGGACCTTGATGGAGTAGCTATGGGTAAGAATGTACAAGTATTTTATTGTTAGTTATAATACCACTGTTAGTGGTATTATTAAAAAAATGGAAGTGACTGGCAATGACAGCAACTCTGTAAAATCAGAGACTCATAGTGGACAGAGGTCACCAACTTTCTGCAGAGTTAACTTCCAAACTTCATGTGGCCTTCAGATTAGCTCAAGAACAGTGCATAGAGAGCCTCATCGAATCTCTAGAGTACCGGGTGGAGGGCATGGTCTCTGGAGTTACAAATCACCCTTCTCCATCTGACAGTCCAATTAATGAGTCTGAGTTTGGCACTTGCCAGAAGAATGATACTTAATAGCAGTGTACCAAGTGTAAAGTTTGGTGTGGGGTTGTTGTTCAGGTGTTGGGTTCGACCCCTTAGTTCCAGTGAAAGTAACTCTTAATGCTTCAGCATACCGAGACGTTTTGGACAATTTCATGTTCCCAACTTTGTGGGAACAGTTTTTGGATGGCTGCTTCTCATTCCAACATGACTGTGTACCAGACACAATGCAAGGTTCATAAAGACATGGAGGAGTGATTTTGGTGTGGAAGGCCTTGAATGGCCTGCACAAAGTCCTGACCTTAACACGATAGAACAACATGAATTAGAGTGGAGACTGCAAGCCAGTCTTTCTCATCCAGCATCAATGTCTGACCTCACAAATGCCCTTCTAGAATAATGGTAATACATTCCCATAAACACATTCCTAAACCTTGTTGAAATCCTTCTAGAAGCCAAGCTGACAAAATGTCAGAACTCTGCTGAGCCAAGCATTCATTTTAGCCTTAACTAATGTAAAACAACCTACTTATCATATGCAGAGGAATGGATTATTTGAAGAGTTTCAGTCAGGTTTCAGAGCTCATCACAGCACAGAAACGGCATTACTGAAGGTTACAAAGGATCTTCTTATGGCCTCTGACAGTGGACTCATCTCTGTGCTTGTCCTGCTAGATGTCAGTGCAGTGTTTCATACTGTCAACCATAATATTTATTACAGCGATTAGAGCATGCTGCAGGTATTAAAGCTGGTTTGTATCATATCTATCTAGTAGTCTAAAATTTGTTCATGTAAATGGAGAGTCCTCTTCATACACTAAGGTCAAATACTGTGTTCCACAGGGTTCAGTGCTAGGACCAATTCTGTTTACATTATACATGCTTCCCTTAGGCAGTATCATCAGAAGACATAGTATACATTTTCACTGCTATGCAGATGACACCCAACTTTATCTATCCATGAAGCCAGATAACACACACCTATTAGTGAAACTGCAGGAATGTCTTAAAGACATAAAGACCTGGATGGCCTCTAACTTTTTGCTTCAAAATTCAGATAAAACTGAGGTACAACTATATAGGACTGCTTTTTTCCATTTGCGCTATATCTCTGAAATTAAAAACATCCTTTGTCAGAGTGATGTTAGGCAGTCTTTTAGGCTGGACTACTGTAATTGATTTTTAATAGGATGTCTTAAAACATCTTTAAAAAGTCTTCAGTTGATCCAAAAAGTTTCAGTAGGAATACTGACAGGGACTAGAAAACACACTACAGACTTACTTGTGTTCATAGAGTATTTAAACACAGTATAGGAGGCAGAGCCTTCAGCTTCCAGGCCCCTCTTCTGTGGAACCCACTCATGGCTTGGAGCGTACACTTAAAACTTTCCTTTTTAATAAAGCACATAGGTAGGGCTAAATCAGGTGACCCTGAATCACCTAGTTTCGCAACCATAGGTCTAGGCTGCTAGGGGCCACCATGATGCATAGAATGTTTCTTCTTCACTCGCCCTGTTTTTTCACTTATTATGTGTCTGTACAACACTCTGCATTTAATCACTAGTTATTATTAATCTCTATCTCCCTTCAACAGCACGTCCTGTGTTCCTCCCCTTACCCCCAACCAGTCAAGACAGATGGCCTCCCCTCCCCTGATTTTGCTGAAGATTTTTTAAAATTGAGTTTTTAATTTCCACTGTCACCAAACTCCTTGCACATAGGGGGTCAACTCATTGTTGGGGTTTTCTTTGATGTCGCTGTATTATTTTAGTGTTTTAACCTTACAATATACCTTACAATATACAATAGGCCTCATGAAGTACTGAGACAACTTATTCCGAAATCTCTCATTTTGGTGGATTTGTGACTCTTTGAGGCAACTTGTTGTCTCTTTGCTTATACCATGAGTGGACAGGAATATTAATAAAAAGGCAACAGCTTCCAACAAAGTAAAAAAGCAATACAAAGCCAAAGTAACCAACCAAAAAAGAAATAAGAAAATAGCAGAAAAATTGAATTAAGCCACACCCCCAAGCTCACTAAGCATAAACAAACAACAACAAACAGAAGAAAACAACTAGAAGACCAGCTGTGCTTCCTTTTTTCCATTTTGATCAAAGGAGAAGACACAAAATGGTTTCCGGGAGGAGGTGAAGCAAGAAGCTGGGGAGAGTTTAAACTGAACACTGCAGCTCACAGGTGCCTCTTACTGGCAAAAAGGAAAACCAATCAAAATCTAGATTAGATAAGCTCTGTTATGATTGATTGCTACATACTCACTGATCATCTGTGTAAGGCAGACAACGAAATAGGATGAAATATGGATGAAGTATGAAAGTTTTCCATTTAAGTTTAGTAATTTAGAAAATTTGTCAGCATCAGGATACCATCACAGTTAGCTTTGAGTTTTTACATTTGACATTTCTTTTACATGGGTAGTGGGACCTGCTGGAATCATGCTTTCTTTAAATAAGAAAAAAGTTGTTTTTTTTTTAATCTAAACTACCTGTCAGCAGCAAGACAGTCTAAGAAACATGTGACGTAGTAATTAGCTAATGCCACAAAAGACATTGTGAAGCACCACTTTTTCCAGTTTCAAGGTATCTCCCTATGCAAAACAACCAATCACAACAGAGCAGAACATCCATTATTGTCCAATCTAGCATAAATTTGTGATTACAATCCTGTAATCACTTTATTTCTGATGGAAAATCAACTTTTCTGCAGCACCTCCTTTTCAGACCACCAGGAGACCTATTTTATTAGGTGGAGCTCCTGGTCTCCTGATAGTCTGGCCCCCCAGATATTTACAGTCTTTTGGAGCTCCAGATGTTCAGTTTGAACTAGCTCAGACGAGCCAGTGTTTACCACGCTTCCTGTGTCAGTGCTGCAGAGGTTAACATTTTGCTGCCAGGTTGCTGTTTTCATGCTTGTTTTCATGCTGACCACCAACCAGCCAATCAGCATACCACTGCCGCCATGAAAGGTGATTTCCTGCCAGAGATGGGGCTTAGCTTGTCCAGAGAAGATGTAGGGGCAGCAGGGAAGGACAAAAATGACTTCACAGAGACTGTGTCCCCACAGTAGCCCAGACTTTTAAGTCCACCTCCGCTGGTCTCAGCCACACTAATCATTTTTCCGTTGTCAACACAAACTTTGGGTGGTGGATCCAAAGGTGAAGTCGGAGTCTTTACCTCAGGGATGGTGATCAGTGGTCCCTCTGTGATGTCATCAGCAGCAGTGAGCTGTGAAATGTGTTGAACTTGTTTGCAGGGTTTGACACTTGTTGTTGTCATAGTAGCATCAGAGCTGTCATCCATGATCGTCATGGTATAAACCCTGCCAGAGACTGTGCAGTAAGTCTGCCCCACTGTGTAGCTCTTCTTTTTGAATGGCTGAGGAGGAGCTTGGTTTGTCATGAACCCACCCTCCTGCAGCGCACAGGTAAGCAATATTAAATAAGCACAGACTTAGCAAGAAATCATGTGACACACGAGGCCAGTGGCAGGTCATATTTCACTTCCTGAGCATAGACAGTGTAAAACAGGGGTCCCCAATCCCAGTTCTCGAGGGCCTGTGTCCCTGCAGGTTTTAGATCTCACCCTGGGTCAACACACCTAAATCACATGATTAGTTCATTACCAGGCCTCTGGAGAACTTCAAGACATGTTGAGAAGGTAATTTATCCATTTAAATCAGCTGTGATGGATCAAGGACACATCTAAAACCTGCAGGGACACCGGCCCTTGAGGACTGGGATTGGGGACCTCTGGTGTAAAATAATCATTTAGCCATCATGACATCAATAATCCAATCATTTTGGACATTTTAATGCATAACACCTCATGTTTTGGTTGCTGCCATATTTCTTTGTTTTTCTTCGTTTGATTGTTGCCAGAAGTTACCATATTTTGCTGAGAGGATGTAGTAGTTAGATGTAGTGTTATGAGCAAATAATACACACAATACAAGTGTCACAATTACTGTAAATGGTATTGGTGCTACTGGCTGACTAGTGCTAAATTACTGACTAATAAAACAGTAGAATTTCACTCTCTAACGATATGGTAAAAATGGTTGGGCCACATTAGAAAGCCATAGAATTAGTCAGATACTGAATACAGTGGGAAGTAGCACAGGTAAAGCCAGACAGATACAGATCAGCTCAATCTGCCTGTGTGAATGTCGAAGTGTTGTTGGGAAAAGTACTGAACCCCATCTTTCTCACCAAGGCTTAACTGAAGTTTATTTGATGTTACAGTGAGGTTCCATGAGCTTTAGCTTAAATGCTACTGTTGTTGTACTGAGCATCAACTAAACTTTCTACTGATCACAAAAGTCATAAATCTATTCTTTTTAAGATACAGATCAATATTTCCCCTTTACACTAGCAACAGGAGATAACAAGAAACACATAGACATGTGACCTACAGATCTATTTTTACCTTCTGCTATTGGGGGTTGAAAGTTTCTCTGTTTTCCCCAGAGCTGTTTAACTTGGGCCCATAAAGAATTTTGAAAACTATTGAGACAGTCTAACTGTCTGCAACCCCGACATTTGAAAGATAAGATTGGGATTAGGTTTCTTATCAACATGCTAACAGCAAACTGGATAATGGCACCAGCTCCTGTGGTGCAACCCTTTTATGCAGGTGACCACAGCTTTACAGACACATTACAAAAAACAGTTTAAATTCAAAGATATTTATTGTAAACATTCAACCTACAAACTGTGGCAAAGCACGACAACACAATTAATGGAAAAAATTCCAAGTAACTGCAGTGAGACAACACAGGGGAACATTTAGATGTCTATGTGTCAGTGGCACAAGAAAACCCATCCATGACTGACTCACCTCATCAGGCTCCAGAGGTTCGATCATTGGGGAGTCATCGACCCTTCGGAGAGGTGACGAGGCTAGACGCTTCTCCCACTCTGTCATCCCTCCTCCTTCTCCTTCTCCTCCCTCTAAAAAGGAGCGTCTGAGAGCGCTGATGGTGCTCTGAGGTTTCTGCAACTCCTCAGGACTACCCAGTGTTCCCTAAAGACAGGACAAAGGAGAGGGAGAGACCCGTAAGATGAGACAGAAAAGCTCAACACATCGTGATATGAAGAAAAATTAGTTTAGGCGCTACCTGAGTTTTTAAATCTTCATCTTGGTCAGACTGTCAGCAGGCGTTATAAAGATAGGTAGGTAGGCAGAGAGACAGGTTATGTTAACAAGTCTTTAGACAAGGGAATTATTAAGCATACGATCACAGGTGTGTACCTCAGTAGCTGTCAGGTCTTCGTCCACAGCTGTATCAGTTAGCTCAGTCTGAAAAAAAAAATAAGTAGGCAAAAACAATGTTTAAGTTTAATTATCAGCGCAAATATAACTGCCAGAGAACCGAAAACCAGTTAGTTCGCCTTCTGCTGTGAAATAAAGTATGTAAGGATCTGAAATATTTTTAAAGAGCACCTTGCAGTTTTTAGACCTCAGAGGAAAAATGAAGAACTAACTAGGCAAAAATGCACATATTCAAATAACCCTTTTAAAGTTGTTTTTATAACAGTGCTTCTGTCCACCTCAAAAATTAGCTTAACTGCAACAGGAGAGAGTGCAGCTGATGAGGGTGATATCAGCAATAAGAAATGTGTTTTTTTAAACCTTATCTCTCACTCACCCCTGACCTGACACCAGTGAGGTTGTAGACTGCACAGAAAGAACTACAGCAGCTCTTAGCATCATGCAGTGCTGGCTAATCACATCCGGGAACTTAAATTAACCGTGCATACATTTCTTTCATGACAGAAACAGCAGCAAAGTCCTGTCTTCACCTGCACAAATCACCACATTGCTGTCTTGCAAACCATGTAAAATGCATGTATTCACTTCCACACTGATTCTTAACAAATATTATATGCAAATTAAGAGAATTTTCTACCTGCAAGTTGCTCTTTAACTAAGGATTAAAACTGTAAAAACATCTACTTTTGTAAAAACAAAATATGAAGATGGGCACATAGAGAACTTCAGTAGAAATGTTTGCTTATTAGTAAGTTTGTATTAAATGTAAAGTAGGGAGAGAATAAGCTAACATTGAAACATGCCGCTCAGGGAGCACTAACATGAGTTTCTGTCAACTAAGAAACAACAACGCAGACTCTTTTAGGCCGACATCACTAAAGGTCCATTCTGCTCATGAAAAAACAATGACAGAAGGTGTTGAGGAGCCAACATGTAACTCATTGACATTTACTCATTCTTTCCAGCTGCTGGGAATAACACAAAGTTTATTTAATGAGAGGGATGGCACCTTAATGGGGTTACCACACCATTTCAAATGTTTGTGGGCCTTCATGGGGCACAAAATCTAGTTTTTCATGCAGTAACACAAAGCTGGTGAGATTGGGCTGACAGGTGAGGCAATTACTTTGGTGTCTGGTTTCTGAGGAGTCAGAGTACTCTGCTGTGAAATCTCTGTTTCTTTGGTTTCCTCTTCCTCTTGCTCCTTCTCATTCACATTCTCCACTTCCTGCACCTCCTCAACTAGGGTGACACAGAAAAAAAGAGAAAGGTAGACAAGGGCTTAGATAATTTGACAGATTAAGTACCTGGTGCAAGATCAACTGCAGAACTGGCTTCTTACCCTGAACTTCACCGCTCTCTTCCATTCTCTTCTCTGGTGTTACTGTGGTGATGAGGTCACTGATGGCGATGGCTTTAGATGCTCCATACAGCCCAGAACCCATATCTATACACACACACACACACACACAGAAGTGCACCAGCTGTAATGACATCACTGTAACATCAACAGGTACAACAGTAAAGACAGCAACCACTATGATGCTCATTCAAGCTGTGTTTGTTCTCATCAGCAGCAAAGCATCATGACTTCTCTGTCAGGGTAATGGCACACTCAGCCAATCAACAGCTCAGGGTGCATGCACAGCAGCCTGGGCCAATCAGCATTCAGAACCATCACCAAGCCATGACTGGTTATTATTATGTATACCATGGCTCATTGAGCTTTGTTAGCTGTGTGGTTAATAAAGCTAATGCTAGTCACTAAGACAATAGTGCATATACAATTATGCTAATAAGTAGTACCAACATAACTGTGCAGTCAGATTGATAAATGCTGTCTGCTAATTATCTGGACATCAAAATATTGGCAACAGGTTTTTTTTTAGTTATATGGTTGTTTTACCTTACATGTGACAAACATGTAACACTTTTGCATTCTGCTGAAAACAGGATGCAAGTCTGACGACATGTGAGCAGAAAGAGGAGTGCTGTTTGCACAGAAATGTACAGCTGTTATCAGGTTTGTCTGAATGAAGCAGAGTAACCAAGTACACAGCATTCCTGAACAAGCTGAATGAAGCAATCGGAGCCCAATCACAGAGCAGTACCACAGCAGCCAGTAGCAGTGCAACTGCAGTATTGAGCACTACCTGTGTGAGCACCACCATTGACTTTTGGGGAAGCTGTGATGGCTTGAGAGACAATCGGAGAGGAGGTAGGTCCAGTCCGTGAAGCTGAGAACCAATCACAAACTGGTCAAATACTGAGGAAGAGTGAACTAACCAATCAGTGCTGAACCTAAACATAAGACTAAGGGGTTAGTGAGGTATGCTAAACCTAAAGTCAGAGTTTTCAGTGTCATGAAGGTGGCTTGCTTTTAACCTGGCTAGAACTCTAGAGTAACTTATGCTGAACATGTGTATCTTTATGCAGGTTTAAAAAGGCTGTCTTTGGGAGTATACAGGAAAAAAAAAATCAATATTATAAAAAAGAAACAGGATATAAACACAGTAATATACTCCCATTAAAGCAACAAAAAAGATTTTCTCTTGGACTGTACATACAAATTGCACATTAAAAAATTATGCAGTAGGCTAAAGAGTCAGTACCCAATAGTCTGCTTCATATAATTAATTTCAGTTTGACTAAAAGAGTGCCAGTTCACAACAGCTGTTGTCTCGAGTGCCTACAATATTAGAGAGGAAACTCCAAAGAACAGACAATCCTCTGTGAGCAACTACTTGGTGACAGTGTGCAGGAAGAACTCCCTTTTAACAGGAAGAAACCTCTGGCAGAACCAGGAAGGGTCGCCATTTGCCGCAAACAGTTGTGAGGTAAGGGGAAAGAGAAGAGAAAAAAGCA
>VUQR01013240.1:0-20107 GCA_015108515.1 Hemichromis elongatus | reverse complement strand
AGTCACCTCAAGGCGCTTTATATGTACAATAGTACATACAGAGAAAACCCAACAATCATATGACCCCCTATGAGCAAGCACTTTGGTGACAGCGGGAAGGAAGAACTCCCTTTTAACAGGAAGAAACCTCTGGCAGAACCAGGAAGGGTCGCCA
Organism: Hemichromis elongatus; assembly: GCA_015108515.1. Classification (NCBI taxonomy): domain Eukaryota; kingdom Metazoa; phylum Chordata; class Actinopteri; order Cichliformes; family Cichlidae; genus Hemichromis; species Hemichromis elongatus. Next base: position 19,953 of record VUQR01013240.1, on the reverse strand, counting down.
TTTGCCGTAAACAGTTGTGAGGTAAGGGGAAAGAGAAGAGAAAAAAGCAGAGGTAGACAGCATAAAACAGAGTTAATGACACACAGAAGACAACATCATAATACAATGCAACACCGCTGTGCTCTGAAACCCATTATTTTAAATGACTTGTACTGGTCATGAGCAGTTTGCTACTGGCTCAAACAAAACGTGGTCTGACCAATATTCACGTGGTGAAATTTGACTGTGGCCTACTGCATTTTTGTGACAATTGGAAAGAAAGAATGACATGGAGCATTCACAAAAGGTAAACATAAAGACATAAACCTTGGTTCAGTTACTTAACCTAGCTGTCAGCACAGTGCATAGTGATGATGATGAGAGTCTACAGAGCCTTGAGCTTGGGTTAACAAAGAAACTTAATGACCACTTTCATAACACTGATTATCTCTGACTGGGGATTTTGACTTTGCTCAGCTAGCTAACACAAAAAAGCCTGACTATGTCAGCTTTGCGTTTTAAAACACTTCCCTTGGGCCATATCCATATGTCTTTGTAATGTGGCTTTACAAAAATCCAGTAACTGAGATTACAATTAGTACTAATAGAACAGCGAGTATCATATTCACATAAATGGACAGTGTTGGCACGACATTAAAAAAATAAGGACTGACCTAGTTGGTCTTGGAAAAAACCCCAAACTTCAAATTCCCATTCCATTTTTCCCCATTCCTCCTAGGACTAGGAATATACCATTAAATACAAGTAAAATTTTGACTTCCAAAACTGGTACAGGTGGATGCACTATTGCATTACTACTTGGATCAGTATGATACAGCTAGAGCTGCAGTGACCAGTTCTCTCATTGCAAACTGTTTACAATACTCATTACTGTTTGTGCGACGAGAATAAGGAGCAGGGAATAACCCAGGGAGAGGGAACAGAACTACTAGTTTGACCAGTACTGTTAGCACTCTGGGAACCATAACTGATGTAGAATGCATGCGTACCTCCATCTAAACTGCGGCTCAACATGCTCCTCTTGCTGATACATCGTGGGAAATGTGGTGCTGGTCTGGATATCTGAGCACTGGCTCTGCGACTCTGAATCTGAGTCCGACCGCTGTAACGGAACTTTGAACCCAGAGTCAGGAACTTCTTAGGAGTTTCTTCTGGTGATAAAAGCCTGAGAGAGGAGAGATACACAGGGGAGAGAACGAGATGGAGATCAACAAGGAGACACAAGAAGAGGAGAATTTAAAAAACAAGCAGACAGACAGGGTGGAGGGCAGAGAGAAAGGGCAGGAGGACAGACAGAGGACAGAGAGAGGTAAGGAGACAAGCGATAGCTGTCACATGATTGAATGTTTCCTGGTTTCTTTGGTTTTGTGTCATATTTTCGGAAACCTCATCATAAACTTCATGACCTTAAACAAACAACGCATTGTGACATGATCTTGACTGACCTGAAAAAGGAGTGATGTTCCACACACACCTTCCAGAGTCTCTTAGCAGCTCTGTGGTTGAACAGCTTAAAACCAATGGTGGACTCAAACTGCTCGAACTGAAGACAGAGAGAGACAGATTATTTATCTGCTGATTCAACATCTTAGCTTTAAAATAAACCCATCAGTAGGTGTCACTCTCACACATCCTATACAATATCACTAAACTAAATTCAGACACATTTTGAATGTGATGTCTGAATGGGGTGCGGCTTTTCTGGTTGACAAGCCTCTACAACCTTCTTGCAGGTCTGGAGCATCTCTAGATGGGGAGAATGCAGGCATGCTTCCTCTTTTCAGGAAAGATCCCCAGAGAATATGTTCCAAATTTCAGGGGATCATACTTTTCAGTCTCCCTGGAATAAACTGTGCCAGGGTCCCAGAGAGGAGGGTCCGTCCATCAGCTGTAGTGATTACTAGCAATGCCGTTTTCGTTCTGGGTGGGGACCAGCTCTTGACCTAACTCAAGTGTGCATGGGAGTTCAGCTGTGGCTGACCTATGGTGACAAGCCAATAAGATTGCAGATACAAGCAATGTAAACAAGCGTTCTTTAAAGTGTGTCTGTGCTCTCCTTTAGCGATAGGATGAGCAGCTCAGCCACACTCGGTCCAACTAGCTTTAAATTCTTTAAAAGGTAGCTGTAGCACATCTAACCGATGATCTGCATAAACCTTGATTTATTCATCTACTAAGCATTGGATGTCACATAGACATGCAGATCATGTCTATAATGGGTCCATTGGTCTATGACCAATTCTGGACATCGATACGACGTCCACACTAGGTCCACAATTAGGATGTTGAACCATGACCCAACCTGGATGTAAATATGACGTTCAACAGTTAAACTTTGGATTGGGTCATTCTTTTGACAGGTGCAGGAAATTTACATTATTAATTTTTTTTTTCAAATATATTGTTGTTATCAACATGATACATATGAATGAAGCACTGGGCGAACTGTTTCAGTCAGGATTTAGAGTCCATTGTAGAAAAGAAACAGTTTTGGGAAGTTTATGAATGACTTAATTCTTTTTTAGTAGGAATACACAGCATGTTAATTTTGCCACTTCCTGAATTTTTTAATCTTTGAAAAGAAGTAACAGAATGCTATCAACGCTAGACCATTTATTTTATAAAACTGTTATAAAATAATGAGGAAAAGGTCAAACTATGCTTGAGCATTTTGTAAGGACAAAGTAATTAAATTGGCCTGTTGGAGACAGAAACATTATGCTGCTGAAGTACAGCATAAGGGTCAGTGTAACATAGATATATTAACATAGATATATCATAGTATTCTATTCAACACAAAGCCACCTTATAGCCAATTGTCAGCTGATGTGAAATAATGTGTCGCATTTTACCAAAGGTGGTGTTTTTTCCTCTTTGGCACTAAGATGTGTGTTCTTACCTCTCCTGGTCGGATCTTGATGTAGAAGTTGTTTCTTTTGTATGAAATCTTCAGGATCTTTGGCCACGAGAATCTGTTGATCCTCAGTCTGTCTCTGTAGACCAGCAGACCACTATTGCACACACCCAGCATGATAGCCACACCCTCTGAGTCCTGCGCAAATACACAAAAACACAATGGTTCCAAAACTAACACAGAACTCTCCAGTCAAGTTTTAGTATTGTAGAGGGATGTAGGTTCAAAGTCCTGAAACCAAGAAAGTGTTTTAAAATATCTCCAGGCACTTAAATTGGGATTAAAATAACACATTTGGGAGAAGTGAATCATGTTTATTTGGGAAGCTACTTGAAACTGTCGCTTAATTATCTTTCTAAGTCAATTCCAGCAGTCTGCATAACATAAAGATGAAAAAAGCATTACCTGTTTAATGAAAAATAAACAAAGCTTATTTGGGATTTTAAATGTTTTTAGAGGTTCTTATAATGCCACTGGTATTTTCTGGTGGATGTCTGAATCCGAGTTGAGCTGTTGAATTCTTGCAAGTCAAACATCATTAGACTGCAGTTCTATTCTGGACACATGTGGAATGGAAACTAAAGAACCAGTGAGGTTTAAACTGTGATCACAGCTCTGAGAGAATCAAAATAGCTAGTGGAAAATTAGAGAAGCAGCCAGTCTCAGTTGTGTCTATTAATCTGTCAGAATCAGCAGTAAACTACTTGATGCTATAAATGGGTGGGAGCATGGGGGTGGATTTAAGGGCTACTGTGAAGTCAGGGAAGTGTAGGAGAAGCTGTTTATGAATAACTAACTCTACAAAAAACAGCGACATCCAGACGGAAATGTTTGGATTAACACACACGCACACACACACACTTAAAATACAACCACATAAACACACCTACACACAGGAAAGAGTCTTACCTCTGACTTAGCTGAAGACAGGCAAACAAAGCCGCTTCCTATCATCTACTCCATTCAGACAGACAGACAGATGACAAACAAATAAAAAAAAAAAAAAACAGTAACAACAGAACAGCTGGTCTAATCGCTCAAAGAGATATACCAGTTTTAGAGTGATAACACCACTGTACATAAAAACATTAAACAGTAATGCCACCGTCCCTGCAGGATCTATCAATGTTTAGCTTACTGTCATTTAGTGCAAGCAAGTTTCTTCATCTTCAAGGTGTTCTTTGTGTGAATGAAGCTGCTCACTGATGACATGTACATGCACCACTTATAGCATGCTTCCATCAAAACGGATAATGGTTGCCATCTTAGACATGTGCACTTATCTTCTACCCAACATAATAACACCATAGCAGCAAAATTTTAAGTCATGACCTCAATGATATTTAGCAATTGGAAGAACAACAGCGGAGGAGGGACGACTTTGTCTTTAGAGCGCACAAAAGTCTGATTTTGTGAAGCAGTTCACTTCACATTACAAAAGAGAATTAATTCACTGACATGGCAGCCTTGCTCTGTTTGTGAAATGGTTAATACCTGAATACAGCAGCAAGGTAAAGTGAATTATCAGCATGTGCATGGACTCATGTGCAAATTCACATTTAGAAAGAACGTCTTGCCTAACATCTGCACAGTATATCTCCTTACTAAGCCTGAAAGCCTGTAGAGTTACTGTGAGAAGTTTGTTTAGTTTTTGCTAGAAATGTAGAGACTAAAGCTCTCTGAGGCAATTCTTTGAATGTTTGTGTACACAGGTATCACAGGCCACCTCTGTATTTCTGCCATATTTGAGCCATAGACCTTGGCCAGTATTTCCAGTCATTTAGCAGAGTTTTTATTGGATCTGTGTTGCGCACATTATCTGTATGTTTGAATCCACTAACTCTCCACCCTCAGCTACCAAGTGTGCTCTTGTTCAGCTGCTGCAGTATTTAGCTTCCAATGGCTACTACATTTTTATTTATTTTCCTGCAACTTATGAGATCCTTGTGATTGTTCTTCACTGTATTAAAGAAACATGTAAAAAGAAATAATGTAAATAAAAACCAAAGGGGGTAAAGTGCATGAATAAAAGGCCTGCTGTTTTAACAACAACACTGGCTGAGGCTGGATACCGATTCAGTGGAATACTGTAGGTCCCAGCCCTTCTGCAATGCTGACATAGATAAGCAACTATGAAAATGGATTGATGGATGGATGAACGACTCTTCAAGGCCTCAGGAGAACTACTGTAAGTCGAGATGGATACAATCATCTAAGATAAGTGCACATGCTCGTATCTTATAATAATCCTGGAAACCATGATCAACAATTCTGTGATTACAGGATTTGAGTTTTGCCTCTGCAGAGAACAAGCTTCTGTTGGAAGGCCACGGGGAATAAGATGATGATTCACACTAAAGGTGAAATAAAAAAAAGTAAAAACAAGAAAATTGGGGTGGCAAATAAAATAAAAAAGCATTCATTATATAACTAAAATTAATTCATTTTAATTGCATTTTTCTCTATAGCACAATAAGTATAAACTGTTAGTTAAGTTTTTCCATATGAAGTTTTCATATGAAGGCTTGTGTTTTTCCTTTACACATCCAACGTGATGAAAAATCTGCACCGGCCCGTAGTGCTGAAAGTTGTAGCGCCTGGAGCAAGGCCTGTTGTCCCAAAGGAGCTTTGGAGGAGACAAAAGCTGGAGCTAAATGGAGAGCTAAGAGGAGGATATATTAAGTCTGTTCCAGCTATCATCATGGGGATTGTGCTAATGTACACGCACATTTCCTGGACCATGGTTTGACCTTTTTTTTTGATCAGAAAGTTAATCTGAGCAGTAAGAAGAAATGTGGAGGGATAGCACCAACGGATAAACGCAGTTTAATTCTAGACAAGTGCAGCAAAGTGATTACTCTGTGGCCTTAATATTGAACTGCTAGCTGTAGGATGCAGCCATATTACTTGCTGTGGGAACTTTCTCCTGTCATTGCTCTGGTTGTTTAAATTCAGTTTGAATCAATATACTAGTTAGATCCCTACATTAACTGATATCGGGGTCATCTTCCGCCAAAACTGTAGCAACACTTAATGGTAACACACACACACACACACACACAGACACACACACAAATCATCAACCTGCCAGTTTGCACAAAAGGCAAAATGACACAAAATGCGGAGAATGAAATCCATTCTTTGAAAATGTCATTCTGTGATGTGTGATTCATACAGAGTGAATCAGAAAAAAGCCCTGATGGAAAAACCATTACTGTCAACAAATATGCACACACACATGCATACAAACACAGGGAAACACACCCACATGTAATTGACTCTTGACAGGAACTGGGCCATCCGTATTGATCAGATTGTTGGGTCCAGAAACTAAAACACTCTGTGTGCTTTCATATGTTCATTCAAGGACGAACACAATCTGACCACATTTAATAATGATGGGGGTCAGGATAAAGAAGAAGAACACTGCATGTCAATCTAGTCACATCTAGCAACTGACAGCAGTTAAAATGAATGGGTACAGCCTCTGGAACCTAGCTTGACGACCACTGTCATTTTCTTAAATCAGTGAGTGCTTTGCACCTGACCTGGGAGTCAGCTGATTCTACACTGTTCAAAATATAAAATAACCACTTTGAAAACACATCAGATCTCAATGAAAAAAAACATGCTGGTTGCCTGTACTGATAGGTAAGGTAATAGGTAATGTGTCAGGAATAAAAGGATGCCACACTGCTTGATGGGAATGAAAATAATCAACCTGCAGAAGCCTGAATTCAAAGACACCAGGAAAATCAAATCCTGTCACATATGCTCAGGATGAACCAGCTCTCATCCACGAAAAGCTGATACCAGTGATGGCCCAGCCTATTCTGGTATACTCTGGCAAAGGCCAGTCAGACTCCACAGTGCTGGCATGTGTAAATTCTTTATGATGCATAGACAGTCTTTGTCACACAAATAATAAATAACTGGTAACTGCCTGAATTTTCTATGACTAACAATATTACTAAGTATTTATAATGCCTCTATTGATACAATCACAGACATTTTGCGCGTGCAGGTGGAAACATGCAGGTCCAGTATAGCTTACCGATCATTATTGGGACAATTTAGGGTAGAAACTAAGTTGCTGCTAATTTTTTAATAACAGGGCTTACTATCAACAGAGTGTCTTTACCTTTGCATGATGGAGGTCGACTCCATACATGGAAAGTTTCTTTACATTTTCCAGGAAATGCATCTCTGCTTCAGCTGGAGTCATTCCTCTAAAAAACAGTCATACACTTAAAAATGTTTGCTGCTCTTAATATTGACACTGATTAGAAAAAAACACATGAGGTGAAAAACCTGTAGGTTTTGTGCAGCTCTATGATCTTCTCTTCCATTTCTTTAGTTTGATTCGGAGCAAAGCACAATTCACTGATGTAGTCTGCACCACAGTCATCTGAAATAAGTAAACACATGAACAAGCGGTCAGAGTAAGAGAGAAATGTGGACAGAGGGGGCACAGGATGGTACAGTAGGGCAGATTAAGTACCAGGATCATAGTCTCCAAGCTCTGATTGGACTGTGTAGGAGCCGAGGATGGTGTGAGTTGCAAACGAACAAGGAAGACGACCAGAAACTATGTCCTGTCTGAGCTGGAGACACAGGAAGTACCTAAAGGCAGACAACATTTATCAGCGTCATCATACATGAAAACAAGCGAGATATACACTGTTGAGCTTAGATTGCCAGGTGTGTCTACCTGGTGATGTCCTCAGACAGCTGTGCAGGATCAGGAGGATAAAACTTTACATTAAAGGAGAAGTTCCAGGGAACACCTGTGAGACAGACAACAAAGAGTTGTATAACACACAGGGTTAACCTGTTGCCTGTTAACTGGCTGTAGGACCGTACTGACCTCTGACCTGCTTCTTCATCTCTTTTGCTGGATCCAACCAGTTCTACAATACAAAGGTCAGAGTTTAGAAAGACAGGTGGAAGACAGTAAACACACGGACAGGTGGACAGACAGGTACCTTGTTATTGTCAGCATCTCTGAAGGACAAAGCAAAGTAGTCTCTCTCTAGCAGGTTAATGTGTTCACAAACCTTCTCAAACAGCTGCAGGCCTCGAGCTCGTTTCTAAGCACAGACACAAATGGGTTAGTGATGTTACTGTTTGTCACTCGGGGCCATCTCCCTCCTGAGTCTTATTTGTGTTGTGTTTATATCTTTTATCTGTACTCCATCTGTCTTCACTTTTTCCTCATCTCCATCCCCCTTTACAGGCCATCTCACCTCCACGGTGCAGGTGAACATGGAGCCATCTAGCAGGGTCACTCTGGCCTGCATTGTTCTAAAGTTCAGTGGGTTTCTAGCAGGAGAGCGAGCAATCCAGCTGCTTGACGACAGGTTACTGGCTGAGTCCTCTGCCAAGGAGCTCTGAGCTTGGCTCTGGGACGCCCCACCCTTCTCTCCCTGAGGAAATAGGAAGTTATGTCACATTTTACAGCAGTATTGATGTCATGATGTTTACTTCTGTTCTTTGTGTTTTTACCTGTTTTGGTGTGGAGTGGTTGGCAGCTTCTGAGAAAGACTCCGCCTCTGTGGGCTGCGCTTCACCTAGCTCTGTCGTCATGGTGAGTAATCTGCCATATATTAATCACATGGTTACTAAAGAGTTTTGTGGTGTTAAAGCATGAGAAAACACTGTCTGAATGTCACATAATTACTGGGTTCACATATAGTAGTAATAAATATTACATTACATTCATAAATCCTGTGCAACTAAAACATATGTTTGAAAGGTTGTAGAATTGTCTATGTCTGAGAGTGGTTGAAAGGACCAAATAACTGGGGGCTGTTTTTTTAAACAAAGGTCAATGATAAGCCGTGAATGTGACGCACTGCATTTAGCAGTAAGTGATCTAATTTTCACATTATAACAATAAAAACATCAGTCACTGCCAGTCAATTTTTGTGATGTAGAATAACCGGTCAGTGTTTTCAACAAAGATATTTCTTTTGAAGTTACAAGAGAAACAAGTTAAAACAAAAACAAAACAAGAAACAAGTTGATTCAAGCACAAAGTTTGAATTTGATTGAATAATTCCCGCCACTGCTCTCTGTCTGACCACGCTGCCCCATCAAACTGAACAGCCTGACCCCCATCCAGCTGTCAGGTGATGGTTTGCCATGGCAACACGAGGGAGCGGAGAGAGGGATTAAGGCTGAGATACAATCTGATGTAATCTGGTTTGGATTCTGACAAACAATGGTGATGATGTTGGTTTTTTTATTCAAATATATACAGTCCAGAAAACTACTGTGTTCACAGGCCTGCACAGAGCGCATGAAACTGTATCCTAAATCAGTTTGCAGTAATGAGGAGAGAGTTACTAGCATGAAAACATTCAAATAATAGATTTTCATCCAGAATTAGTAACCTGAACCAAACTAAACCAGAGTTAGTTTAGACTTGATTGAGGTTATTACTGAACTGTTTAGGCTCAAGTTGTTCTTCAAAATGATAACAGAAACAATACACAGCATGTTTCCTGTAGGTACTGTGTATTCTGCACTGGGAGTGCACAAATACACTGCAGACGCTGCTCAAGCTCCTGACCTTCTGGACTTTTATTTGATAAGCGCTTTTTTTGCGACACAGATTTTTTTTTCAGTTTCTATTTCATAATTCTATGTTTTGATATTTACTTTGGCCCATGGAATCAGTTTCTAAGCAAAATGTCTGTCTCTGCATCTTGTGAAATCCTTTTAAATGCTCATGACTAAATCACACAAAAGTAGAAAATACTATTTGAATGGAAAAACTGTAGCACCAAAGTACCAAACTTTATTGCAATGTCAAAACAGTTGGCCACGATGGTATGCAAAGACTTGGATGTTAGAAATACTGTGATAATGTGTGGCTAAAGCAAGGTGCAAGAATACATCAAAGTGGGTCTAAGTCCATTAAATTTGAGCATTAAATTAATTAATTAATTAATAATAATAATAATAATAACTGGCAGCTGACAGCTGTTCTTAATATTATAGACCTCTGACATTGGTAAACAAGCAGCTCACTTTCGTACTTAGCTCTCTCTTTACCACAACAGACTGATACAGAGTCTGCATCGCTGCATCAGTCTTTCTGTCTTTCTGTCATCTGATGCTCAATTCTCCCCACACTTGTGGGCAAACTTCTCCACATTTGGAGCGCGAACTCCACCCTTTTCCAACTGAGCAACACTGCCTAAGACTTTTACCTAGTAATCAACTAAACCACTGCACATTTAGATGCAAATGACCTCAGTGCAAGCTGGAGGTTATTGCTTGATGAAGCCGACAAAACCACGTTATTGGCAAAAAGCAGAGACAAGATCCTGAGGCTACCGAACCAGACACGCTCCGCCCCTTGGCTGCACATAAAAATTCCAACAGAATTGGTGAGAAAGGTTCAGTCCAACACCCACTGAAAACAAGTATGACTTACCGCCAGCAATGCAGAACAATCTCTCACACTGACACAAGGACAAGGTAGATTGCAACAACAGGCCTGATATCCCATACCTACAAAGCGCACTCCCCAGGATACTCTCAGGGATGCAGTCAAATGCTTTCTCCAACTCTACAAAACACATGTAGAGTAGCTAGGCAAACTTCCTAACCAGTGTTCATGTTTAGGAGGAAAACCATATTGTTCTGAGTTTTAACTTCCCTCTCCAGTACTCAAGCTAAAACCTTCCCCATAATGCTGAGACGCGTGATCCCCATGAAGCTGGAAAACAATCCCCTGCTCCCGTTCTTGAAAATGGGGACCACCACTTCAGTCTACCAATACGAGACATTTCCTCCAACTTCCACACAATGTTGCAGAGGAATGTTAGCCACAACTGCCCAAAGCCATTCAGAGCCTTGAACAACTCAGGGCAAAATCTCATCCAACCACAGGCCCTACCACTAAGGAGTTATTTAACTACCTCAGGGATTTTTGGGAGGCTGTGGATTAGATGATAGTGGGTCATCTAGAAGTTGGAAGGTCGGTAAATTGATTTGAGTCGACTTAATTCCAGTTGTGCTAAATGACAAGGACTCATTCAGTCTAATAAAAACATGTTGGAAATCTGTCTGCATTTACAAATTAGATAGGAGTTGTTTCCAGACCTCAACAATCTCTCTGAGAGTGATTGCAGTCAATCAGTCAGACTGCAGTTGTTTTCAGAGAGGTTGCCTCCTATCATGTGTCCTGTGCAATCGCCTTACGATCAAAGGTGTTCATTAGTATGCACCCTCTGGGCAATCAATTAGTCAGCACAAGTTGCAATTGGCCTGAAGTGTTTTGTTAATATTTAATTTGTTTTTAATAATAGGAATATTTTCAGGTATAACCCTTTTATAATGGACAATATTTTTAATCATAACTGAAACTTTATTAGCTTCTATGTTTTTTCAGTAACAGATTAAAATTACCTTTATTTTGTAACCAAAAACAAAGGTTTGTTAATTTTAAGAAAGTATAAACATATAGATGATCTAGCAGGGCTGTGCATTATCATAACATTAGCATATCTGTATATATTTTCATGCGGCCAAAAATTGCTGCGTGTCCCTCGTATGCACAACGATGACACAAGCCCAAACATGTCTGAGAGCAAGAGCAGCAGCAGTCAACATAAAAAGGTCATCTTAAAATGGTTTTCATATAAAGCTTTTCTGCACTTTTCTCTATACTTTGTCTATATCAGAGAGCGACTTAGGGTACAGTATCATGCTCAAGGGTACTTTGGCATGGAGAATGAAGCAACCGGAGATTGAACCGGTCAGTACTTTACAGCCCCCCACCCAAAAAAGGGTTAGTCTAAAACAACTACACAAGAAAAAGGTTCCATGGTGGAAAATGAGGGCTTTAAGTAACTCAGGTAGAAAATATTTTTCAATTTTATTATGTTACAATTTTATGCAGGTCCTGAAGAGTTATAAGGTTACTTTATTTATTGCTAACCTGTTAAAAAAGTTATGGTACATTTTTAAATGTTTTAAATTTTCCAGGGACACAGCACCTTGGATACTTGAGTGCTTACATTTGACCTGCACTTTATTGCAGCTGCTATTCTATTTATTAAAGTTCATTGTTTTAGTTAATCTTGGCTGGATACATTTTTCCATGACAAAGTAGCAAAACTAAACAGTCACAAGTCTAATGATTTACTTATTATACATAACTGCACACCTTATCTAAATTGCAGAGTTTTAGGTGGTAAACGGTGTACTGCTCTTTATAGAGACAGCTGTCTTTAATATTGACGTAGACGTAGACACGGAGAGAAATTAAAAAAAAAAAAAAAAAAGCACTTCAATCCAACTGAGCCATTAACCATGACCTCGCAAATAAATACAAGATTTAGTTACTGAGTTCACTGGAGGTTACATTTATAGCAGAACTGTTGTGCTAAATTGAAACAGTTTGCACAGACCGGTGTGCCTAATAAACTGACAGATTTTCACAATATCAGCTGATTCATCTAATCTGCTGCCAGCCTCCACAGACACAGCCCAAACCGGGTTTGTGAAATATATCACATTCGTTCTGGATCGATTACTGGTGTTATTTCATATAAAAAAATATATTTTTCTATCCTAAGGCGCTGTTTTCGGTGGGCGAGAGTGTCCCGGTGTGTTTGTCTTTGTGGTCCTGCAGCAGGAAGCAAACACACACCCTGAGCTGCAGTGTGATGAAGTACTGATGATGCTCTTTCGCGCTTTCTCTCTTATCATCGATAACAAAATGCTCATGGCTTCAATCACTGATCACAGAACAGTAATCGCTATTCTTTCTCGTCCGTCTCTTAAGTAAATCATCCCATCATCTTTACCTGTCCTGAGCAGGACGCTTGCCCTCTTCCTCCCGGTAACGGACGGCTTTTTTTTCTGATCACGTCATCTCTCACTACGACACACCGTGTCGCCGTGGCGAATCGCTGACGTCAGGACGCAAGGTGCTTTCAGATGTGATTTTTTATTTTATTTTATTTTAAAAAAATAAAAAGATCAAAAAAGGGTGAAGCTGAAATGATCAAATACATCATTAGCCCTTTATTTTCCAAGATTCATACAATCCTAATATCACTTATTTTTAACCACTTTAGATTTATATATAGCCCAAAATGGTAAAACTTGCCCATCGATATGCCCGTGGTAAATGAAAGTAATTGATGAAACGTGTTGCTAATTAATTACAATTGAAAATCAATAAATAATTGTTTAAATGCATCATTTAAAAAAAATAATAATGTAATTCATCATATATGTTCTGTGCTGCAGTGGCATGAATTTATTTCTATCTGAAAGCCTCTATCAGCCATCGGTGATCAAGCCTTGCTCTGGAGTTGCTTCTTCCTTGGTGTTTCTTAACACCAGAAGACAACACAAAGACTGTATACTTGCTACTTCCTGCTTGGACAGTGCACTCAGGAGTATAAACATCTGAGGATTTGGGGAACAGCACACGGTGAGACAGCAGTATACTTTGGAATATCAGCTCAGCAGTAAGCAGTATGTAAGCAGTATGTGCTTTACTGCTTATTTACTGCTTATTTAGCCTCTTGATTTTTTTTTTATATATACACCCTATTTATTTTATTTCGAAATATAAATATATAAAAACATATCTGATGTTTCTTTTAAAATTCTTATAGGCTTCAGCTGGTGTTTAGAATGAAGTATTATTATTTATTTATGGCAGCTAACCATTAGCATACTGAGCCACAAACTAAACATGCGGGAAGGTCTCCACCAGTGCCCAAGGTCCCCGAGAGAACAACAGAGAGCAGACAGAATCCTGGTCCCACCCAGGCAGCACAGCTACTGGAGAAGAGGCGCTCATAGCACCACATACACCAAGAAACAGCGAACGGATCCAAAGCCCAGAATTGATGCACGAAGGCACAGGATGACCCATAGCACAGAATGCTCATCAAATCCTCCACCCCAACGCAAGGTAAAAGCTGCCCACACCACTCCTGAGGGGCAGGGACTGGGCACAGAGCACACAAGGAGGAACCCAGACACACAACACTCAAGCCAGCAAAGCACACAGAGGGGAGAACCAGGGAAAGAGAAGGAAAGAGGAAACCCAGGTGGGCTGTTAGAAAATTGCTCAGGAGCTCATGAGGGGCTTGAAAGAAATGCTTTTCCAGTTTTCCCTGCCCAAAGGTCCACAAAGCCAAGCCAGCAGCAGCCATCAGCCCCTACTTATTTCCCAGTCGCTCCACCACCCAGCATCACATCCACCCCATCTAGAACCAATAGATCACACAACAGATGCAAATATGGAGCCACTACATAGCTGCCACAGCACCTGTCCACCTGTCCAACCACAGCAAGCTAACTCTCATGGAGACACCAGAAGACCTACCAGGCCAGCCTCCACCCCTAAGACCCACAGGGGACCAACCCCCATAAGGACTGGGACCCCCAACCACCAACCTTCCGATCAGCAGCTGCCCTACCTCCTGAGCTACAGCCACCCTAAAACTTTCCTGATTGAGTAACATGTGTCTGCTTACACATATATTCTCTGATTGCCTGATTGTATTTCTTTATATCATTAGTGTGAGCCAACCTGATTGTGTAGAGGGATTGGTGAGTTGAATTATCATGGAAGTTGGAGTAGAGGAGAGCAGGCAGTCAATACACATTATTGCCAAACAGGCAGTCAGATGGTAGGGTCTGTGCTGAAGTGACAGTTCAAATAATTTCACGATGCACTGAAGCGCAGGAAGCATAAAATATTTAAAATAGTGTAATAATCAAATATGCCTTAAAAAGTTGATATTTTACAATTTATTCCCTCCATGTGTTCTGTGCATAGCCTGTAAATAAAAGACACACATAGCTTACAAGTCTGGAAAACCAAGCTAAAGTATACGTCCCTGAAAGCTGAAACTCTTTCTTGTCTCATCGCAAGAAGTATGGTTGTACAAAAGTTAATGAGAAAACGATGTGAATGCTGGTCTATTAATTACTATTGCTTTTTAAAATAAACATCTTATATATACAAAGCTTGGCCTTGTGTGTGTGTTTACTTACCAATTAATTTGAAACAGAAGGTGATCCATCCAGACAAAAGAAAAGGAAAAAAATATATAATTGAGTATTTATCAATAAAACATCATATCGTAATTACATGCAGACTTTAAAGTAAATACAGAAATGAACAAATATAATGTGCTGTAAAATATTCATATTTCCTCTGAAATCACGCTGCTGAATTCCAAGACAGAATAAAAGTAAAACTAGTGCCTGCAAAAACAAATAATATGCTGCTTCAGTTCAGCACCATCCTCAAATGTGTTCCCATAACAATATATAAATGAGACAATTTCATATATGTTAAATGTTAAAAAAAAATCACAGGTTATGCACCAAAGAGGGGTGTCAATAACCTTGTCATGACAGGATTTAACATAAATGTCTAAGCGCAGTAAGTTTTGATTTAAATCAGCTAGGTAGACCAATAGAAACATGTATGTATTTACATGGTCACCAGCCCATTATAATTGATAAATGCCAATCATTGGTTCGTCCCACCAGAACACACAAATCTCATTTCAGATTTTGGGTACAGCTACAAAGATAAACTACAGATTTAACCTTGTGAACCCCTGTTGTGTCAGTGCACTGACTCAACAGCAGAATTGGCCATTATTGACCCTTCCTATCTGTAACTGTGGTAACGCACAAATTTCCCTGCCGTGGGATCAATAAAGTCTTATCTTATCTTATGTTTCCTGGTTCAGCTGCTGTTTGACTCTTTGGAGAATTGCTATCTTTGCCAATATGAAATTCTTCTATACATTTCTATGCAAACATTTTTCAGTCCTATATTTCTCTTTATTCAACCATTTTTCTTGTACTGCCTTATCCTACCTGTGCTTACAGTCTCTCTTCTAAATCATGTTCAACTCTTCCTGAACATTTCAGTGTTTCTGCACTCCTCATTGGCTGACTTATACTTTCCAGAATAACATTATTTATGTGATAAAAATGTACAAATTGTAACATGAAAGTCACATATAGAGATAAAACATCTGATGAAAAACTACTCCTATAGTGAAATATTTATCAAAATGGGACCTGGAGTCCATTCCTTGAAAGTCTCCTAAAAGATTCTGCTTATACTAATCCAGTTTGTTTAGTTCCTCACTGTCACTGGATAATTTGATTAGCCAAAACTGGATTCCATCTTCCCAGATGACCTTTTGGTTAGATTCCTGGCTGCTCCAGTCTACATGGCAAATATCCTTGGGCAAGACACTAACACCAAGTTGCTCACTGACACATCCATCAGAGCATGAATGTTAGATAGAGAGCATTTAAGCATAGAAAAGGTGCTGTTGTGGATGTGTGAATGGGCCATGTTGCATAAAGCACTTTGAGTGCTCAGGAAGTGTAGAAAAGCACTATATAAGAACCAATCCATTTACCATTTACACTTTGGACTAACACGCAGAAGGTTTGACAGAGGAGCAAAGAGGTCATCTATGTCTGCTGTGAATGACTATCATTGAACAGAAGTGGTGCCTTATTACAACCACTGTCCGCCATCTACAATGTAGTCTTGAGGTGTCTTACCACACACCACAAATCCCGTTTGGACTTTCTGTTAGGTGAAATTCAATAGGTTACCTGGTAGGGTTGGGCAAGGTCTCACAGCAGTTTCACCCAAAACCTCTGGTGCTAATGACCCACACCTTTTTTTAAATACCTGGAACTTTCTGCGTTTTAGATGAGAGAAACGTGTCATAAAAAACTTTAAAGAAATCCAGTTGTCTTCTGTCCAGCTCTTAAGACTATCATGAAAACTGAGAACTTTAACAGAAAATGTGAATTCACAAACTATTTTGCAGATACTGCAACATATCAAATTTAGCAGGCAACAGTTTAAACAGAGCACTAAAAAAACATTTCAAATGGGACAGTCTGTAATTGGCATTTCATTTGTGCTTAGTAAAATTTTGTCCCAGAAACACCAAACAGGATTTGAGCTATCAGAAGCTTGGGAGTTTGAGGGTTCTGCTCAGTGTGTTAGCTGTTCCTAGACTGAGACCATGGATGTTGTGCCTGGAATTTCCTGAAGTCACTGCTCTAGTTTTGTACCTATGAGATTTCCATGGAGTTTTTAAGCCAAGACCTGGCATATCGCTGCATGGTGTGCAGTGTGTCCTAAAACCTCGAGGACACAAAAAATTGTAAAATCTATTTACAGCAGATGAACAACATCTGAAAGTCATTTCCTTGGGAAACAGAAAAGGGTGACGTTTGCCAAATTTAACTAGAACTGGATTGAAAATCACAAATGTGCTCATTGCTGATGCAGTATATCACCTGTTGAAATTGTGTCTAGAGCTATCTGCAACCCAAAGTTGAGGCTCTGTCGTGGTTTGAAGATGCACTTGTCCTTAAATAACTCTATGAGGTCAAAGCCGTCATTGGTAGTAACCCTAACCCTAACTCTATGCTAACCCCGCATCTTGGAGAAAAGCACCTGCTCACCCGACTACCATCGGACTCAGAGCCTTTAGATGTTCCGCCCTGAGACTTTGGAATGCACTTCCACCAGATCTCCCGACTAAAAACTCTCTCTCTACTTTTGAATCATGTCTTAAAACCAATCTACACAGAAATGCATAGCCTTCATCATGACTCGTTCTTAGTCTATTTTTACCATGATAAGCTTTTATAGTTGTTTTTTTATTTTATTTATCTTATGTTTTTATTTTGCTGTACTAATGTAAGCTGACCTTGAGGGTCTTTAAAAGTGCCTATAAATAAAATATGTTATTATTATTATTAAAAGCTTAACAGACATTTTTGTTAATTTGATTAAAATATAGTATTTGTTCTGTGATTGTCAAGACTTAGGAGAACAATAAAAAAAACCATATAATTTACATTCTGAATGTCTGTGATCAAAGTAAGGGATTCACTGATGATGACCTAATAAAGCCAGTAAGTCTGTGCTTAACCATGCTTAAAGAATATGGCTAAACATTATTACCAAAATGCCAGCTTAAGGCTTCTAAGGTGGTCATTCAGACATTCAGACTCAAAAGCAGCATTTAAATGCTCTATTTCCTAATTAACTGAATAAACACACACACACACACACACACACACACCTTTAAAATGTCCTTTTTTTTTTTAGGTCTTTTTTGTTAGACTGCATTTAAAAAACAAGAGGCAGAAATTATAGAGCAAACTGTGGAATATTTGATCCTTTCAGTTTACTAACCCGAATGCATTACAGATGATAGTAGCAAAGACAAACAGATCACCCAAAGAAAAACAGATCACCCATGAAACAGACGACTTCTATGCTTTTGTGAGTTGTATCATACAGTAAATAAGAACAGCATGTGTTTTACCTGTGCGGGTACTTAGCAGTCCTATTAATAAAGCTGGTGAAGATAAAATTCCTTTAAATTATTTTTGTAGATTGTTTTCTTCTTTCTCTTGCTCTTTCAAACTGTCTGTTGTTTGGATGGATTATTGGTTTTTACTCTGATACATCAAGCCACGCCCACCCAGATTAACCCCCCTCCCCCTCCTTACAGCTGTCAACCTCGGGAATGGGGGAAAAGGCTTACAGCTGTTTTGGATTTACCCATCCTGATGGGCTCCTGTGAGATTGGGGATTTGTCGTGTGTGGACAGCATCACAGGAATAGTAGTTTCCCAGGATGACTTACTTTTTTAAAATCACAGAAAAAGTTATTTTTTTAACACTGTACAAGAGTTTTTGTCTGTCATGAGCTATGAAAAGTGTAGCAGCAAGGTGTACTGTACAAGCAAACAGAAAGCAAAATAAAGCCAGTAGAAATGCCCCTGAGAATACTTTCTTTTATTACAAAGGTGTACTGGAAAGAAAATCCCAGAGAGCTTATTCTTGATGAATCACATTGCTATAAGAGTGTTGATAGTATAGAGCCAGTCAGAAGGAGATGCAGTAGTAGTAGTACTAGTGGTACTAGTAGTACTGTATGAGGAGGCAGCAAAGAAATAACTGAGGGTGGTGCAGAGGACTATACTACAAAGCAGGATACTCAGGTAACTTCATTTCTTGCTATATCACCATGGTAACTTGTACTATGAACCTAACCTGCTCTGGGTCAAGCCAGGTAAAAGCACACTTGTACAGTACTTTTAAACAGAATAACGCTTATCTTCAGACACGCGCGCGCACACACACACACACACACACACAGATACCACTGTTTTCTCTGGAGGTAACTATGGCTACCTAGAACTCAGTTTGTATTATATTTATATTATTAGTCCATTATGTGTTTAAGTGCTTCATATTTTTTTACATAGTATACTTTTAGCTTCCTTTCTAAAATAAGCCTTTATGCTGACAGTACAGATACCAGTCAGGTGCTGCCAGCATTTCCTTTGCCAGGAAAACAGGAAGACACAGAGAAACTTTGCGGATGTAGTGAAGGAGAACATGCAGCAGTGACGTGCAGTCAGGGGAGGCAGGTGAGGCCGTGCCTCACCTGTCATCATGGAAATATAAAATTGAAAAATAAATTAATTGGTTATATTTATTCAGTGATTTGTATTTTAAAGTTCTTTTCCATTTAACGTCACCATTTTTAGATTTTTTTTCAAAATCGCTGAATTTTCACATTTACCGTTCAAATACTAAGAAGAGACGAGCGGTGAGGCAGCGGCCCGCTGAGCCTCACCGTGGATTACGCAATGACTATGCTAACGGTGCTGGCATGCTATGCAGTGAGACCGTATTGCTGTCCCTCTGCATGTCGTTATTAAAATGTCGAACACTTTTACTATATGAACTAAATTTCCATATTTTAGCTGGTGTATATAATGCACAGTGTTTTGTTTTTTTTTATCAACAACTGTGTGTATTCTTGTGCTGAGCGATCATAAAACTGAACTAGGTGAGGCACGCAGTTCTCCTGCCTCATGGCAGGGGGCGCTGGTGATCCCAGGGATTCCTATTACGACTCCTCGGCTGCAGAATAATAGAATTAGTGACACTGTCACTAATTCTATTATTCTGCA
>VUQR01013239.1:0-13946 GCA_015108515.1 Hemichromis elongatus | reverse complement strand
TTGTTTGTTTCCTTGTTTCAGTAAAGCGTGGCTGTGAATTATTAGCCCACTATTTCTGCAGCAGCTCCTCCTCGCCAGCACTTCGCCGTCTGCTTCAGTTCCTTCAACACAGAGATGATTTTAGCCTCCAGAACATTAATTAACGTCAACAACATTAATTAAAAGGCAGATTCCACAAACTCGCCAAGATGAGAAATATTTAGGTTTGCTTAGCTACAAAGTTGTAAATCTAAATACTGCGTTTGTGTGACGACGTGACGGGCAGGTCATGGCGGGCGTCCTCATAGCAGGAAATAGAAAAAAAAAGAGTGATAAACAACTTGTAACATATTGAATTAAACATGCTACAAGTTTGAAAATTAAGCTGTGAACAAAATGTTCGCATCTTTGTAGCAGCATGAAATGCTAATTTAGTTGATTTTATAACAAACGCTTGTTTTGATCTTTAACAAAACAACATGTGTGCTCATCCTGGGAGCCAGAAGATTAAGACAGAATCAGTTCAGGCATCAACTCATGTTGCACATGACATACAACAAGCAGTGTTCTCATAAATCACACCTCAATGTCTACTTTTTTTATTATTCATTATTTTTTGGCATTATATAATAAGGATACGTTGCCTGAAAGCTGGTGACTCTGTTTTTCCTCTACATTAAACCTCCTCGTCTGTATCTGTTGATTTATTATTAAAATCTTTCCCAAGCCTCATAACTGACCTTAAACTGCCGTCTTCTGTGATTTGTCACCTCGTCTCGGCTTTTTTACCAGTTATCTATGACTCCTAGCTTTAAACGCTATGAGGCCTGAGCTGATCCCAACCTCATCCCTAGCCCCAAGCCTAACCCTCAGCCTATGTTTTACAGAAAAGCAACATGGAAAAAAAAGTATGTATACATAAACAGGTTTTTTATGTAGGACATACATAAAAAACTATTTACAGTGCCACCAAAATCAAAAGTTAGTTTTTATTCATTTATTGTCTCCTGACTGCCAAGAATTTACCGAACAATTTTAACCCTCTGAGGTCTAAACCCAATTTTAAGGTGGAGTAGAGGCAGCGCTCCACTCCAGGGTCCGCCCCTCTGCCTCCAGCGAGCTCTGTTGTCAGAACAAAGTACAAAGTGTGTGGTAGAGCCACTGTGTGGGCCACTCTTACTTGTGTTGTTGTTGGTCAGTCAGCCAGCCCTGCAGGACAATGGAGTTTTAAAAGAGTGATGAGAGGAGACCCCATCTACTTTTTAAAATCTTGTCTAAGCTGAAGTTTATATCATTCAACAGTCTAAAAATACACATGTGGTATAATTTTCTGCTACTCCTGAGCCTGCATTAACCAAACCACTACACTGAAAGTTGTTCCCGTGAACGTTTTATCCAAGCAAGAATCAAGAAGTTCTTAGAAATCACAGTCGAAACTTAAAGGTAAATTTCAAATGACCTATACATGTCGTATATTATTAACAAGGAAAGCCAGTCATAATTAAACAGCTGTGTGGACATCTGTTTTTATTTGGTTTTCTGGTGCACTGGAAGCTGGCAGAGGTGTGGTGTGAGGTGGCTCAGATCCTTAGGCAAACTGTTTACAGAGCATGGACTTTGGTAGCAGTGTGTGTGCGCATGTGTGGCTGTTTGCGTATTGCCCACCATGTCAGTACCTGTCAGTGTAGTGCAATCGCTACAGCAGAATTTGCATGACAATGAATCTTAATAGCCATGTGCAGCATTGTGTGCTGACCTTGATTTATTCCCTGTATAAGTGGGTAAATAAATACATTGGGGAAAAAAGAGGGAGCTGGAGAAAGCACATCACTGTCCCATGCGTGAGGAGACTGTGAGGGAGGAGCACGGAGGAGCGCGGGTGAGTGGAGGTCTCAAGTACTGCCTGGACGGGCCGGTGAAAGCTCACAGCAGTGGCTCTGAGCCCTCTCTGCTACAATAATGTGTTTTTGTAATGCTGGGAAAAAAAAATCAAACCAATCAATAAATAAAATCAGTAATTCGATGCTGAAGGAGGAGTAAAAAGTGTGTTTAAAGTCCATAAAATGATTAAAGGCAGGAAAAAACAGTCAAAACTTGATGAATCACATTAAAGTATCCTTACAGCACTGAGATGTGCATAGCAAGCAGTTGAAGTTGAAACGCATTAGCACGCTGATGGTCACACACTATGCCCCTCAATTAATTCTCAGCTATGCTGACTCCATTTGTTATTTCTTAATGGTTTTCTAGTAGAGCTTTTTGTTTGGTCCCGTTTTCTCCTACTTAACTGACTGCTGCGTTGTACAAACGTCAGGTTTTCAGTGCCCATTGTAAAATATAGGTGCTAATTTTAAGCTTATTACTACAGTCATTTTTGTCTGTTTTACTCTTGTTGTTGTTTGAATTGTTCTCCTTTTGCCTGTGGGCGCTTCAAGTTTGCTCGCGTCGTAAAAGCTGTTTGTTAGATTAATTGGTGTGGATGCGGGGTGACCAGATGTCCCATTTTATGTGGGACTGCACAGCATTTTTATCTCTTGTCCTCCTGTTCCACATATTAAAGGCGCTGCCCCACATTTTATAGGCTCCAGCTTACAAAGGTCAAAACGCATCTCAAAAGAAACATGTTGCTCAAAAACAGGTGTCATCCCTGCAACCAAAGATGACAGCTTTAAAAAAGTAAGGGTTACAGTTTCCCTAAGTGTTTTCTTTAAAAAAAAAATCCACCTTGCATAAAACAAGCGTTCTCCAAAATCTAGTGATAAACTTTGCCAAAGGCTTCCAAGCTGCTTCCCCAGGGAGCAAATGAAGGCACTAACAAGCTGCTGAAGCTGTCTGAGTGATGGATGAACGTGTTGGTAAGATCAGCTGTGGAAATGGGACACTCGCCATCCACAGTGTCCCTCCTGCTACATCAATATTCCAGATACAAACAGCTGAATAGCTGCACTACTACATCTCACTGCACACTTTAAACAGGGATGTCACCTTCCAATTTGAGGTAAACTCGATCTACTTCTAACCCTGAGCAGAAAATGGATGGGGGCTGGTTAAGGATCATTTAAGGAAGTTTAAAGTATGAATGGGTTCGGCTGGGATGTGCTGAAGTCAAAGGACAGCACATTTTTTAGTAAAAAAAACAGAATTTGGACCAACCTCTGCATTAAGAGGTGCTTTAGCTTATCCGATAGAGAAAAGATAGTCAGCAGTAAATGTGAGGAAACATTTACTAGAGCTCGAACAAATGAGAGCAAACGCTGTTAAACCTGCAGACTGGTTTTGAAGTACTGCTGGCCATTTAACACCACAGCCCAAAATAAAAGGAAAAACATCCACTGGAGAAAAATGGCCGGCTTTACACCTTCCAAGTTAAGAGCATTTGTTTCTCTGACTGAGTGCTTTGGCTTCTTCTGGCAATATGATCAAAACACACATTTAAAGTCATCCGTCTGGTAATTTTCTGACCGTACTGGGAGAGAAACTGTTACTAGAGGGAAAAAAACAGGACTCATCAAAGCAAACTAGTTTCATGATATTGGTTTAGATTATCGGCTGTAACTGCACAAATGGCTACGGCTTTATTAACTGCACAGTGTGCTAATGTTTCAGCTTGATATCGACTAAATTAGACCTCTGATGTCAAAGTTATCGACTTTATCCAAATATCAGTGTTAATTTCATTGACCAATGATTTTCGTCATAGTCTTCATCAAAACCTTTGTTTTTCCTGATCAGAACAAGAACTAGATAAAAACCTGTACAGAAAGAAAAAAGTTACGATAAAGTGTATTAGAAGTTTCATCAGTAAATAAAAGTGAGATCCAGTATTTCCCAATACTTCCTGTTTCTCATCAAAATGTGACAAAATGCCAACACTTCAGGCGAAGAAGAAGAAGACATATTGAACAATTTTGCAATTAAAAAATAAAATAAGATGCAACCCTTATTGGTAAAACATGACAAACTTTTACACATTATGTTTTAGTCAACTGTATTAGATCTTTGTTGTTTTTTACTAGTCTAGTTTTGACTAAAGCTTAAACTAAAATAATTTCGATGCCTAAATTATGCTAAAAACAAAATACCCCGTTTTAAGTTTTGTTTTCTACAAAATATTGGGCTATGGGGCACAACCTATGGTGACCTAGACCTCATACAGTTAATAAACCTCATACAAAACATTGTTTTGTATGTACAATATTAGCATAAATTAAAGAAATGAGACTGCCATGATTCACACAGCTATCGGGTGCAGGTTCACATCTTGAGTGAGAAGGTTGTAAAGCTGAAAATGATTCAAATCTTAGACCTTTGTGACACTGAAAACAGCATTTCTGTTTCTAACCTTGTGACACCACCAGGTCTCTGGTAACTTTGAGGCTGGAGGCAGCGGCAGAGTTCTGGTGGGGTTAGCGTCCCCCGACGCTTTGGTATTTTTGCCTGTTAGGATAAAGATGTCCGAGTAACCCTTAGCTTTTGAGGAGTTACACTTGTTTCAGTTCGATGATTTTAACACAAAGCTAGCAGCAGGGGATCCCTGGTCCTGAAAAACTGAGCTTGATTTTGAAATGTTAAGAAGTAGAGATCAACAAGATTTTTACTTTTAAAAAAATCCACTGCCATCAGCTCTGTGGGCTGTTTTTCACCATCAACACAGTAGTAAATAAGCTCTGCAGTTCTTTCATATGATTTCCTTTTTTGGAAATTAAAAAACCAGTTTAGTTTCCTATTATCAAATGGAAACGGCAGTAATGTCATGAACTTTCCTTTCTAAAAAGAACAAATGAGTAAAGGGACGGGTTGCTTTGTAAAAAAAAGTAAGCATTATGTGTGATACATTGCTTTCTGTGAGTAATAACCCCGACACTTTTGTATCATTATGATAAATGATACAACTGTTTCCTCTTTAGTTGTCAACATTTCTGTAAGAAGAACTGATATTAGAAACGAAGACAAATGACAAGTCCATATCTCCAGTCCCTATACGTTCCTGCCACCCCTCACCTCGCCGTTGGCCTCCATGCTGGGTTCAAATCAATTCCATCAATGAAGCCATCACAAAGGGAACATTACCACAGTGTTTTCCTGTGGAACAGGCCTGGTAATTACAAATCAAACGAGACAAATACATCCCGGTTAATGAGCGTTAAACGGATGTTAATTATCCGATTGAATGGCTGTCACCATTAAACTGTGTCTAATGGAGGGAGTGGGAGGAGGAGAGGTGGGAGGGGTCGAGAAGAAGGGTAGCTTTAAAAAAAAAAGGAGAAAAAAAGACAGGCACTCTGAAAGGCATATTAGCAGCAGATTGAGAAGATCAGACAGTGTGAAGCGCGTGTGTCGGAAACGCAAGCGAGAGGGGAAAGGCGTGGGGAGATGCGGCGGGCGGGAGGGAGGAGGGGCGGGGAGGCTAAACTTTCCTCTTTTTCCGACATTAGCGATTGCTGCGACGCATCAGTGGGGAAATTAATCAACTGTTTTTGATTATTTATATATTTGAAAAGGACAAAGCGTGCGGGAGGAGGAGAGCTGAGAGGAGGCAGGAGTCACACTGCGCTAATGTGGTCACAGCCGGTCTACCAGGCAGCTCCAGTCAAAACAAATCCGTCACAGAAGGGTGGAAAAAAAAGGAGAAAGAGAAAGTTCACACACTTAACATTCAAAACAAGGTACGACCCCTCTGTGATTCATCAAGAAGCTCGTGTAACAAGAGGAGAATCTGGATTTGGATTAGCACGTATGTACTGAACAACTCCCAAACTGCTGTTTCAGGACGAGTATCGTAAAAAAAATCCTCACAGGATTAACAGAATCCCATCAGGAATGAAGGATGCGGGCCACTAAGTGCTGAGCTGGTTGCAACCATTCAACAACACTGTAACCCTCTAATAAATGCAGTTATTACACACATGTTTGCTAATTTATACGTTTTTCGCAGTTCCAGGTTTTTCACTGGTGGAGGTCAAAAGGACAAGTGAGTTTCATGTTCTTGCATTTGCAGAGGATTGCTCCATCATTAAAAGGCTCCCCGTGGGTATTATTCTTAAGATTTTTGGATAAAACATTACTCGAGCATTATTAGCAGCAATACAGGGATATTCCATTACATTAACAAGAACAGACGACGTCCTGGAAACATCCAGGCTGAGCTTGTTTCCGGGCGTCAATTAATGCCGTTTTGTCAAAGCGGCTGACGTGGCTCATTTAGGCTCGTGGTGGCCTTTGATGGCGGAACTTGACACACCAGGTTACAGCATTAAGGCGACGGCTCTGTCACTCCAAGTCATCATCGTTCAGTGAACCGGGTTGCTGTTGTGAAGGGGCGTATGTGAACACACATCACAATCACAATCAAACTTAACCAAGAGAAGTTTAGTACCTAAACCTAACCAGGGAGTAAACGCAGCAGCAAAAATAAAACAAAAAGTGTAAAAAAGTCTTCAGTGGGCTCTTTTAGAGCACTGTTGGGATACTGCAGTGTCAAACTGTCATGCTGTGCTTGTTTTGTATGACTTCAGTATATAATTTAAAGGAAGCTCATTCTAAGATGTGCTTATCCATTTATCAATACCTAATAATTAAAGACTTTGAATGAATGAATAACCTTAATTACTATCAATGGCAACAAGAATGTGATTAAGGTTTTTCCAGCTGTGCAAACTGGTCCCATAGTGGACTGTAGATATATCTCAATCCATACTTTAAAAAAAGTCGCAGAGTTGCGCATGCTGTGTAATTTATTTTACCTCATTTTTTTAACAGCACTCATATTTCCTGACTTCCTTGGGAATTTCCTCTTTCAATTCAAAATTATGTTTCGAATGAAGGCCAAATCAGAAACAATTATAAACTATATGACGGGATACTTCTTGGCATGTTATATTTGAAGAAAGTGAAAAAAAAGTTCATAACGTGACAAACGTAATATCTGAGCGACGACGATGACGTTTCTGTGATGTACACTCAAATGCAGGCTTTTCGTTGTAAAACCATCGGCATTAAGAGCAAAAAAGCAGCTCATTAAAAACAAACCAACAAAATCAAAGATTCAAAACCTTTGTGCGAAAAAAAAGAAGAATATAAAAGGATGAAAACATAAATAAAGCTCAGATTTTCACCTATTTATTGCACCAAAAATATAAATAAATCAAATAAACCTTTGACCCAACTTTAATCTTCACACATTTCCAATAAGCAAAAGCTGACAAAAGGCAAAAAGTTTGGCTCGGCTCGAAAACGAAAGTCAATTACGCGGTGAAGCAACGGCATTAGAGCCTCTGTGACTCTGAATAAGAAACGACAGATTACACAACATAAACTTTCTGTATTTCTATAGTCTCACTTTTATTTATCCAAGCAATCAACTGACATTGATGGAGGAGTGAAATTATGTCGCAGCTGGTTCCTCTACTTGAAATGCCAACATCATTGCAATTCACGGCACACACACACACACACACACACAAACACACACACACACATACATTCGGGCACACACATCCATACAAACTCTCATCCCTCCAGCGGAGGCCCTGAAAGAGCGAGAAGTAAATGACAGCGCCCCGTGTGCACATCAGTTTAACTCAACAAGAAGTCAGGGCAGAAAATCATTTGAAGAAGTCCCGCAGTCCCTTCAGATGGAGGCTGCCAGCTTCTCAGTGATCTGCTATCATGTTGCCTGTCTCTTTACTGTCAGCACTAATAGCTCTTAGACACTGGACCGGGACATGGGTGGCTACTGCAGGCCAAGGGTGGCACACACTCAATCAATAATGTAGCCAGCAGCTTCCCGGCCTTTTGTGTGCATGTTTTCAGCCCTGAATTAAGCATTCATATGGGCTGCACATAAGAGGATTTGTTCGTGCCAGTGTGCGTCTTTGTGTTGCCGGTAACATGGGTATGCAAGCGTGTGTGTGTGTGTGTGTGTGTGCAAAGTTGCTTTGTGCGCTGACGTGCAGCCCTGTGCACCTGCTGTGGAGATAGGGCTTCGGCCAATCACAACAAAGATTGGAGGGAAGTTTGAGTGACACAACTGTGCTGTGGCTGGCTGAGATATGATTCATTCTGTTATCTCTCTCTCTCTCTCTCTCTCTCTCTCTCTCTCTCACACACACACACACACACACACATGCACACACATACAAAGAGTCATGATGGCTTAACAGAATTAGATGTTTAATAATGGCAGCTATTCTCTTCCACTGATTCCGTTCTTTCCCCTTCTTTGCTCTCCTCTTTCCTTCCTCTCATCTCACCCATCTTGCCCGTTCACCCTCTCATTTTATTTTGCTTCATCTTTTTCAGTTTTACCCTTTCTTTCTTTCTTTCTTTCTTTCTTTCTTTCTTTCTTTCTTTCTTTCTTCAGATCTCGCTTTCTCATCTCTCCTCACTAATTCTACTCCGTCTCCTTCATTATCTCCTTTTCTTCCCTGTTTTTTTCCATACTTCTTCTCTGCTCCTTTCACCTGTGATCTCTTCCCTTCTCGCATTTTTCTTCGCCCCACTTTCCTTTAATTGCTTGCTCCTCGCGTCTCCCACATTTCTTTCCTTCTCCCCATCTGCTCTCTTTCCTTTACCCCCGTCTTTTAAACTCCCTGTCTTCCTTTCTTAAGTCCTCGATCCTCCAACTCAATTTTCCTTTATCTCATTTCCATCTGTTCATTACTCTTCTGTCTTTCCTCTGCTGTCCTCCTCCTCCTCTCTTCTTTTTCTCCTTTCAGTTTTTTCAGATCTTCTTCTTTTTCTCTTCTCCTTTGTCTCTCCTTCTCCCTGCCTTTCATCTACTTTCCCCCCTCTTTGCACCTCTCCTTCCCTCCTTCCTTACTTTGCTGGACATCCACGAGCGAGGACCAACCGGACCAACACAAAAACACTAATTAGTCTTGGCACGGCAACAGCGAATCCCTCTCCACTGACGCTCCCACCCCTTAACAAACAGATGTAGGCTGCTTACACGTTTGGACTCACACATTTGGACACATTAATGAGACTCACACACTTGGACACACACAGATTTGTGCAATAACACACAGGGTCCCAGCGCCTGGTTTCCCAAAGCGCAGCATGCAGCCGCTGCAGCTGCGACGGCTGTTGTTCTGCGCTTTTGTGAAGTGGTTTTTGTTTGGCAACATCAGCGTTGCTGACGTCGCTCTACCACAATAATAGTGTGTGTCTGTGGAATATGATGAGTATTTAAATGTAGCAGCGTTATTATGAAGTTGAATATCCTAATTTGGCTGATTGAAATGTTGTAGTTTTGCCTCTTGCCATGCCCCACCAATCACAGCTCTGTGCTTGTCTGATTTACTGAGCAGTATCAGCAAAACAATAGATACGGCTGTAACTCATCGCTGCAGTGTTAGCAAAGAACTTTTAAATAGTCAAGTCATTGCGCTTTCTGGGCTCTGCTTTTCAATGGGGACGCTGGTGACATCACCGCCAGGTGTTCAGGATTTCCTTCAGCCAATGATGAACTAGGAGGAATATTTGGTTTTTATAAAAACCTATTTTTTTTTTCAATTTTTGGGTAAGTTTACAGAATATGAAATACGGTCATTTAGATATATGCTAAAGAAAAAAACATGTCATTGAACAAATACACACATATCTTATTTACTTGAAATAATTTTTATTATTATGAAATACCATTGTTACATTGTCACTTTGTGCTTATTTAAATTGTGTGTGTATGAGGGGAGCTTTCTGCTTACACCCTTCTCTGTCTGTTTACAGTTGGATTCCTAATTTTAATAGTTTATGATCATTCGGAAATAAAATAAATGGAAATAAATGAAATGACAGTTCACAAGAAACGGGATCTTGTGGAGCTCCAGCATTAAAACGAGACTTTCATCAGCTAAAGGTTTGATTTTTTAAGGGGTTTGATATTACAGATATTAGTGTAAACCTTTAACACATCAAGGTAACATCATCTAGCTCCTGAAAATGTGCCTCTTTAGCATGCAGCTGAAACTAAAGTGACCTGGTGGCTGTTAGGAGGTTAGAAAGGAGCACCATCCCGTGCCAGTTTAGCTCACGGGGTGAGCAGGTGACCATATGCCACAAGGCCGCAAAGCACCAGCCCGGGCTCCAGTTTGACCCGAGGCCCTTTGCTACTTGTCTTCCCCTCCTCCCTTTCCACTGTCTAATAAAGACAAAAATAATACTAAAAAGAAAGTAGTGCCATTAATTCAGCATGTGTTTAAGGTTGTTTTATTTCAGTTTGACCATTTTATTGATGGATTTAAAAAAAAAAAGAGTGGTTGAAAAGCCTGACTCGAGGATTCAGAATGCTGATATTTTGGGGTTTTTTCTTTATCCCATCCCAAACAAAAGGCAGACGGCAGCACAGAAAGACAGCGCCAAGTTTAAGGTAAGATGTGCTCTTAGCTCAGGAGCAAAGGTTCACTCCAAACCAACACAGACATTAAAACCAAAAAAATCATGGATATATATTTTCTTTTTCTTTTCCTTCCAAAGAAATATGTGCAAAGTCCAAGTTTCATAGCCAGCTGATATCTCATCCTCTCAGCGATTTGCCTCGTGTGTACAATCTTTCTGGAGAAGAAACAGAAATGTTTTCAGCTGCACAGATACAAATCCCCAGTGGAACGGCATTACAGGACTGTGCGTGCATTAAAGCCATATTTATGAGTGAGTGAGTGGATGTGCGCTCGCACCGGCCAGCTTTCCCACCCCCAGGCAGCGAGTGTGGGTGTTTTTCTGGAGCCTCGGTGTCATTTGCCTCCAAACAGTAACAATGTTGTTGATCAGCAGTTGTTTACAAACCGCCAGGAGGATGGAACTAATTTGTTCACTGTGTATTCCCCCGTCTCTCCCACTCTGGAGACCATTTCAATTTGAGCTCCTTATATGTTCTCGATAGCAGGCTGCCACAAGTTGATTCTGACAGCAATTACGAATATCGTGTTCCACTCAAGTGGTCGTGAGCGGGAGAGTAATGAAGTTCTCACCAAATCATCTGTTCCCCAAATCACTTAACTGCATCTTCATTAAGAACACTGCAGCATAGAAGAAATCATCAGGTCATCAGATTAAAGACGCAGCAGCTCAACATCGCTCGGCATGAGCCAAAGAACTATATTGTTGCCTGGCTGTCTTTCCGTACACGCGTACATATCCTCCGACTTTCAGCTCCTAAACTTGATGGGGGCTGTCAGCAGTCACGTGAAACAAAATGAGACACGTTGTTGTGAAATTTTATAATTGGTTGTGTGTGTGTGTGGGGGGGGCAGTCCTCGCAGCAGCTTTTGGACTCCTGAGGGGCGCAGAATGCAAAGCTGGCTTTTCACCAAAAAACTTGTTAGACGCTGCACTGCTGGGGTTTAACAAGGCACTATGCATACTGTGTGTGTCTGTGTCAAGGCCACAACAGGGACAGGGACAGGGAGGGAAGCTGACAGATATCAGTTTTGCTAAACAGTGTTAGGCTTTTTCATTTGTCTGATCGGTCTTTCTTGTTTGTTTCATACGTGTGCACACATGTAACGAGTGTGTGTGCAAACCTACCAGAAGGAAGGTCATACCGTATTTGAAAGGTTTGATTCTGTGTGGGGCTTTTTGGACAAAAATCAAATTCATTACTTTCTCATTTATTGGGAAAAGAAAAAGGCAGCACCTGAACGGGACGTATCCAGGACAAGGACACTGAAGATTCACAACAACAACACAGAAATTAAAGCAAAGAGTGGAACAAGGGGATGCTCGGGATATAAGAATGAGTGGAGTGTGTCATGTGGATAAAACTGCTGTGTGAGTGATTTGAACCACATTCCCTCAATGATCGAATAAATAAATGCACCAAACTTGGTTTTGATGGTTATTGTTTATCAAAAGCACTTCTTTGAGCTCCTTCATCTCAGCTGACACGTTGGGTCAAAACTCAAACCAACACTGAACACGAACGTTAACAGAGCTTCAACTTCCCCAGCTGTGAGTGTTTCCTCAGCACGTCCTACAAACATAAACGCGTGAGCTATAAATATGGAAACATGCTAGCATGAGCAGAGATACCTGTATGCATTCTGCTTCTACTTCTAATTTCGGTTTGCAGCTTTATTTAAAATGATTTTTATACTTTTTCCTTTTAATTCCAGCACGTTTTCTTCTAGCCACGTTTCATTTGCACTGCCTTTCATGTCACAATTAAAAGCCGTCTCTTGTCCTTGTAAAGTGTTTTTTGACTCGTGTGTAAAAAGCACTATTTCAATTTTTTTCTTTCCGGCATTTTCCTGAAAAAACAAAAACAAACTTTTGTAGTTTTCTCATTAGCTTTAAAACCAGTGAATGGACTTAATTGATAGACATTTTTTTAAGATATTCACCAGAGACCAGGTGACTTGTGCAAATTCCTATAAATTACTTCTTTTGCTCCGTTTCTGATTATACCGTTCAAACGAGAAGAAACAAAAAGTTGTTTGAACAAATATATTGATCTCAATGGACAAAAACATTTTTCAGCAATTATTACATGGTGAAGTTATGCAGGTCTTTTTAACAGATAAAAATGGTTTTACTTATAAAAAGAAACATTCTCTGATATTACACAGTTATACGACGATTATTCACGTGCTGAGTGACAGGCAATCAGACAAACCTCTGGAACGTACCCAACCCATCAGAGGCCGCCATGCACCGCTGTTTCTGGAGTTTTGGTGGTGTGTGTGTGTGTGTGTCTGTGTGTGTGTGTCCACCTCTGTGTGTAAGCATCATGTTGTATTTCTGAAGTGGAAAATAAAAGCTCTGAGGAAGAATGAGAGCAGAGAGGAAGGAGGTATTCTCAGACAGAAGCAAGGACAAAGTTCCTCACCTGCTCTGCCTGTGTGTTTGATAAAATAATAAATATATAAGAGAAGAATATTAAATCGTCCTCGTGCCTGCTGCTGTCGTTCTCTGATATTTCTCTGCGGTGCCACACTGACAGATAACGATCACATTACTTCTCTCATTCGACTTTGTTTCATAATCTCCGTGACTCGAACCAACCAATGTTTGATTCTTTTATTTCGTCCCCTTTTATGCTGCTTACTTTTCGCTTTATTCTTTTCTTTCTCTGGTCAAACCTCTGCTTAAGCCCCCACCCGCCAACCCTCCACCCTCTAACTCGCAGGGAGGAGGGTTTGCTGACACCAGAGTCAAAAAGGCCCTGAGCAATCCTACAATCCCTCAGCGACAGGAGGAGCAAATAATTGTTGTCTGTTTAAGAGGGAGAGGTGAGAAATTTCAAGAGCTGCCAGGGTGGCAAACTGTCAAACACACACACACATGTTGTGTTTTCATAACTTGTGAGGACATCTCATTGACATAATGCTTTCCCTAGCCCCTTACCCTAACCCTAACCATCAAAAATGAATGCCTAACCCTGACCTTTACCCTTAACCTAACCATAACCTAATAGTAACCCTGACACTAAAACAACATTTAGAGTCTCAAAAATGCCTTCAAACTTGAGGGGACGGGACTTTGGAATAGTAAACTTCCAATTTTTGGTCCCCACAAAGACAGTAATACCTGTACACACACACACAGTTTAATTACATACATCATCTGAAGGCTAAAGCAGGAGAACTGAGTCAGGAGGTGCTTTTCTTTTTCTTTTTCAGATCAGCACATTTTCCTGATCATCATCATCACTCTAAGATGCGTCACATTATTAGAAACGTTGGTGTTTTCCAAACAATCTCACTTTGGTTTAAGCACGAATGCCTGCGCGTTTTTGTGATTAATATATTTACATAATTCCTTGATAACATTTTTAATATCTCTTAATATTAATTAATCTCCAGCTCACCACGGAGGTAAAAGGCAGTGTAAGATAATCCTGTCAGATTTAAATGTTATCAGACACTAGAAATAACCCTTCTTTTGCTCTGCTGGCTCTAAGTGACACTGGAATTTTCTAAATCTGATTATTCTTCTGGTCATGATTTTATCTTTTCTTATCTTATTTA